>JBBPLV010001067.1:0-11859 GCA_038089975.1 Boletellus ananiceps | reverse complement strand
ACGAGCGGGTGCTATTAACAATTTGGGGGGGTCTACGATGACGCTGTGCAAAGTACGGGCTCACGGACCTCGGTCACGATGGGCTCGCGACGGACAGGGCCACCGCGGCGAAGAGAGTACTCGGCTTGCTCGTGAGCGCTATGTACTGCCCGGAGACCCTCGAGGCGCTTTTTGAACTCGACGGACAGGCGGTTGTAGGCTTCGACTTGCGACGCAAAGAGTGTATCGCCACCAGTGGGGGGCTAGGAACCGGTGAGAGCTAATACGAGATCGTTCAAATGACTGCATGCCTGGTCAAGGATGAAGAAGAACGTGGTTCCCGCAGGCTGCTTCTCGTAAGACTATGTCGAGGATGAAACGTGTGTTAAAATAGAGACGTGGCATGCTACTTACGACGTCAGAGTGCCACTGTGTCTGATTAATGCGGTCTTCCGGAAGGATTCGCCTCAGGTGATCGAAGTTGGTATCGCGGTACACTGGCCCTTGTTGGTCACGTGCTCAGCTAACGAAAACAGCGGCTGACCGACATGGAACTCGGGATAATCCTTTACGTTTCCAGATGTCGGATGTAAATGGATGCGCCCAAAACGTCTATGTTTTCTGTCAGGTATACCGCAGAACGACCCAAAATTCAGAAACATTACTTGACCAATTCAATCTGCTTCTCGGGGCTAATGTCTTTAAAGTCTTGGTCCCTAAAGATAAGCACCTTGCGTTCGGCAGCGTAGAGCGCAAGCTCGTCTAGGCCTTCCTCGCTGAGCTGCGAGATTTGGACTCCCTGGACTTCAGTACCAAGGTAGGGGCTAAGATGCTCAAGCCTCGCGTCGGGTGTAAGGAGATGGGGCTTTGCGCGGTCAGCTTTGAGACCGGGATCGATGTGCTCTGCTCATGACTCTCAATCGTTATTAGGTGGGGAAGGGAGGAAGGACGAACCATAGACCTGAGTAGGAGGCCATTTCTCACCCCCTTCAAAGTATGGGAAGTAGTAAGGGTAAGAGGGACCATTCTTGCCAGAGGTCAGTCGGCATGTATTGTCTGACGGTATGGAGAGCTCACGCCCTGTCTTTCTGTGGAGTTTAGCTTGAGCTGCTCCAGCTTGTCACTCGCTTCGGTGACTTGAGGAGGTAAATCAGCAACAGAAGGCGCCATCGTGGAACACGGTGTGTAAGATAGTTGTGTGGGTAGGTTTCAGCGCGCACACGTTTTTTCACCTTTTATACGGGGTGAAGGATAATGTGAGAGTTAGCTGAGCATGCAATCTGAATGCCGGATGGCTCACATTGCACATTGCACAAAGTGGCGCAATTCTGGTTATCTCTGGATAGCTTGGGGATTCTGTTAGACTGCGGGGGATGACGTTTGAGGGGCACGGGATGACGTGACTTGATAAAGGATCAAGCAGGCGCCGGCTTATCGCACCGAAGACCCGTCCGTCGGGCGAGGGGTCTGATGATCATCAGACAACGCAGTTAGCATTATCACAGCCATAAACATTTCGATCACAGCACATAAGGGTTTGGTGGTTGTTCGCTACCCTCGCCTGGCGTGTTCCGCAACATCGCTGCTCCTACCGCATCGAGTACCTGAACAAAGCCGATCCCTGTTTGGTCGTAGACAGTATTTTTTTAATGGTTCGGAGGCGGTGATGATCGAGCCGGCATAAGTTTGTCAAGCAATTACATCGAGGATGTCAAGAGCATAGAACTTGTTGAGATCAATGGAAATTCACGATTGAGTTATGAATATGACAGTAAGACCGCCGAAATTCAACGTGGTGTTCCACCGAGCCTGAGTGTAATCCCAAGAAAGTGTGTTACCATCAATCGAGATGGAATAAAGCGAGGTGTGCATCTTGTAAGATGTCCCATTATGGAACCTGGCCACGGGTTCGCATGTGCCGATTGCTTAGACCGAATTACGAGAAGCAGGATCACCCTCAGGGACCCAGCACAAGGGGAGAAAGAGACTCGGCTAGTACATAGTCAGCGTTCCCACCCTGAGGGATCACCGGAATTGGTGTTGGGGAGGGTATCAGTGGGGAGGTCTTTTGGGTGAGATGTCAACAGCCCAGATCAGTTGCTGACCGCCTGAAGGTGACACATGCCAGCGCGCCAAACGCAACGTGAAAGGCTCACCCGAAATCCCTCACCTGACAGTGTTTTACCATGAAATCTTGCACTTGGATGCAGACGCGAAAACAAGGACGAGCTCCCATCAGATTTCCCCTTTGAGGGTGTCGGCAATTTCCGAAATGAGCAAAGAGCACGGTCGCGTCTGCCCCCACCAAAGAACGAGCACGCTTGATCACACAACATCTGGCACCGTCGCCAGCGACCTCAAGGGCCCCATGGCTGCGCGAACAGCCTCGGAACTCGCAAACTGGGACGGTCGTCTCGACCAGCACCGGCAAAACTCAAAATGGCGTTCGTCTTCAGGCATCGGTCGCGATTTGTATCATACTCCTCTCAGCGCTGGGACTTCACAACCTTCTGCCAAGCTCAATGGTCAAACACGCGCAGAAAAGTCTTCTCTTCGCCCTAATGCAGAGGCATGCATCCCCATCGTCTCTCTACTCTTGTTTCTTGCTCACCCTCAACCACCTTCACCGACAGCGTGGCTCTGGGGCAAACTCATCTGCAGATGCGCGACTTACCCGTTGCGTCGATACCACTTCAAAACATTCATACAGTATACACTATCATCATCCTTCCATCTCGGCGAGTCCTCCTCCTTTCTCGCCCTGTAGACTCTTCTTCATGATCCACACAGCTTGCCCCCCAAAGAGCATCGTTGCCACCATCCCAATTCACTACTTTGTCAATGCCATCCCATTTCCCCAACTCATCTGTGCCCACCTCTTGCTCCAGCAAATCTCGGCTTCCCTCATCACTTGAATACTCCGTGTTATTGCAACCCGCATCTGCGATGGAATCAGAGGTGATAGACCTCACGATTGAAGATACCGAAGACGATATTTGTGTCAGTGACATAACAGTCAGCATTTGATTCTCGCCCGACCAAATTCGGCCTACTGATGGTCGCGTGCTTATAGGTTCCTAATGCTATGCATCTCAGCCACGAGTTGGCTGCTCGTGGTTCCCGCCGTCGATCCCTATCTTCTGAGAATAGTTCCTCCATACTGCCGGAACAATCCCTTTTCACTCCCCCTCCACCCCCTAAGAGACGTATCCGCCTATTCATCGGTCACGTAGAGGTTCCATCCTTCCCCACTGGGTTGATCAAGGCGAACTACCAGCCAATGTCTGACTATTCCGTCACGCCATTACCCGACCCCTCTGTCACCAACGATCCTAAGCCTTCCCCCGCGGAACTCTCGACAACGGGAGAGCGTACCCCTCCACCTCACAAATGGAAGGGAAAAGAACGTGAATACGATGTCACCTCTTCTCGACAGAGGTCCAAGCAACAGGCCCCTCCCATGGGAGCTGACTTGACTCCCAACAGTCCGGACAAATTGCTAGACGCGTTTTATGAACTCACAGAGGTTCCTTTCCTTGAGGATGACACTTATCCCCCTGTTACCACTCTCGAACTCGCCACCAATACCCGCTTCCAATTCGCTCACGCATGGCGAGCGCACGCATCACGACTTCTGGAGGCTGAGCTTGATTGGTCGTTCAAGTTTAAGATGCTAGGGAAAGCATCTATCTGGGCCCGATCTGCGGGTGCCTCGTCGCCTCGGTTGCTTGGGACCACTGGTTATGTTTCAACTGAGCAGCTAAGGCCCTGGGATTTGGTACCCCTGGAAAAGAGTTCCGAGCATGTTTCAGATGAACCGGCCCGCGCGACGGAGAGTTACGCCGTCATCAACGATCCCAACTACTTGCTACTACCGGTGGATGGCCTCCCGCTCCCAAGTGTTCCAATCGACCCGACGCCCTCTGACTCAGCGGTAACCCAAGCATCTTCGTCATCGGCCGTCGACACTGAACATGGCATGAACGAATACTTCGATGAATTGAATGACCCCCCGACCAAGCCTGTCCCTTCTCGTCAACTGCCCACCTCGACAAGTACTTCTCGATCTCGTCCACTTCAATCTGTGACGCGTAGCGAGATGAATTCACTCGAACTAGGATTCCCATCCCTGGACTTCGATGCTTCACTGGCGGATACAAACGGTCACGAATGCTTCTTGGGAGTACCTCCAAGCCCCATCACAGCGGATGTGGAATTACCCGCTCCCACTCCCGATTCTCCTTTCGAGCCCGTAAGCCTTATCGCGACTTCCTCAAGTAATTCTTTTGCTGCGGACGCTTGGACGTTTAAACAAGGAGAAAACTCCCTACATGACAACCTGTCTGTTGGCAATGACACCTCACTCACTTCTCTCGGCACCATCAATCCCTCCTTACTCGGGCCAGAGCAACCCCAGACGATATCACGGGAACACAACCATACCGCTCACAAACGGCGAAAACTACCAAAGCCGGTTATATACGTTCGTCGGCCAATAGATCCTTCGACCCTCCCTTTGGTATCCGGTAACCGGTCAGTGCAGATCAAATACCGCGATTCAGGTGGCTCTCCTACGACGCCTTCCAATCCGACAATGCCTAGCGAAGTGTCATCAAACCCAATGGCAAACCCGACCGAATTATCTATGAGTGATCCGGGCGATCCTCTGCTGACGAAGAGACACCCAGTACCTTCGCGCAAGCTACGTGAAGCTCACATCGCATCCGAGTCTGATTCCGATTACATCCCTGAAACCTCGAAATTCGATATCAAGCTCAAGCTCAAACGGCTAAGCATCGGAGACAAGGGATCAGCCGACGAGCACCAACGCGCAGAAGCAGAGACCATCCCGACGATGTCATTCTGCCATCAGTGTCGGAATAGAACGGTGCGACCAAAAATGATGTGTTCTAATACAATCGAAGATCGCGTGTGCGGAAAACGGTTTTGTAACCGATGTATTCTTTTCCGGTTGGTTTCTTCTATTACGCTCATCTCTGTTCGTTTCCTCACTCAATCTCTCTTTCCCCACGCCGCATCTATGGGTACGGTGTTAGATACCCCGACATTACCTTTGATGAACACAGCGCGGGTTTCTTGTGCCCAGTGTGCACGAATACATGCAACTGTTCGCACTGTTCGAGAAGCAGGGGCGAAGAATTTGTGTCGATGAGACTCGGGGGGCTTGCAGCGTCGATATTCAAATCCAAAGTAACATTCGTGCGGGACGTCGGCGATCCGCTTTACTGCGCCAAGTCACCAGACTCAGCGACACAACAAGACGTAAGCAAGATGGACACGGCCAAGTCGGGCGGGCTGCCGATGCAACCCCAGTTTTGGGCACACGTGTACGGGATGGAAGGGGATCGTGTCGGGAGCGCCTTTATGACACGTGATCACGTGGAACGTCTCCGCGCGGGTCCTTCCTCGTCTTCTTTGGATGCGCTTCCAGAAACACGGTCGCAGCCGTCGAAGAGGGTGCGGAAGCCAGCACAGCGGGAGAAGAAACGGGACAAGCTGAGGCAACCGAGGGTGTTTATCGGGCGACCGCTCCCATCGTGGAAGGTCCGTACGGTGCGTGATCTAGAGCCGAGTGCGGACGTGGATGTGGACGTGCAGGGCAAGGGTAAAGGGAAGTCGGGTCGAGCTCGGTGGTACATCGGGAACCCTGCAGTGCTCCATGAGCCGTATGGACACATGCCTGGACCGCGGCCCAGGACGAGTCCCGCATCATCGCGCTGTTCGACGCCAGACGTGCACTCGGACAGAAGCCCGACGCAGGCGGACGACTGGCCACAACCTGAGGTGGGGGAGTGCTGCGAGTGGGTGCCGGGCGTGGTCGTTGGCCTGCGGCGTTCGACGGATCCAATCGACCCCGGATCCTGCAGTACGCTGCTTGGGGATGAGCAAGTGGGTTTGGGTACGAGCCCAGAGGCACTGCCACCGGCGGGCATTGCAAACGGGGACTTGGAGCGAGGGTCGATGTTGTCTGAAGAAGACTTGGCGAGGGTGATCAGCGTTGCGTTGGCCGCAATCAATGCTGAGCGCTGAGCCACCTCGTTGACGTCTTGCGCCGGCGTTTCATGGCCTCGAAGTCCTCGTCGACGAGTATCTATGCGCTTAATAACACGTCCTGTATATAAGTCTGCTTTTTTGCTCGAACCGCACAATACAAAGGGAGAGGAGAGGATTCAAGGAGAGTCGACTGCGTGTGAGTTTGGTTTGTCGTCTAAATACATCGGGCACACGCCTCGTGGGATACACATGAACATTTCCGTAGGGTCGGTGGGTCATGTGTGAACGTGCACTCGGAAATGGGGACAACTCGTCAAATCTGATGGGTTACAACGTTATAACAAGTCGGTACAGCCGGGTTTACTACATCTAGAGTCGCAAGACGGGTGAGGGTCGTTGGTGAGCGGTACGGCATAGAACGGACAAGGGGAGAAAAAGGACGCACTATCCACGCCCAAAACGCCTGCAGCTTGTTCTTTGGCGGGGGATCGTCATAGCTGTTCGTCCACAGTGAGAACGGAAAAAGAGCGGAGAAAGCGGTGAGGGCGAGGACGATGGACTCGGGAAGGGGGGAAAAGGGCACGCACGTCATGGCATCAAACTCGGCCACGTTGGAGACAAAGTCCATCTCCGATAATCTGACGAAGCGCGTACGCATGACGAGCCTCGCGCCCAGGTAAAGCACGGGGAAGAACAGGATCGGAAAGTAGTCGGTCACGAAATTGGCGGTGGACCAGTTGCCCTTGAGGAACACGGGCCATGCGCTAAACTGTTATGGAAGTGGTGCAAGGGAGGTCAGTCAAGTCCGAAGAAAGGGAAACGGTGAAAGTAAAAAAGGAAGGAACGCACGATAAGCACAATGGCGGATCCGATCAGACAGTACCACGCTGCAAATGGCTGCACGCGAGGCGCGAACGGGAGCGTACGCCTATCGAGACCTTGAGCTTTCATCCCGTAGTAGAACCGGAGGTATGTCAGTCCAATCCCAAACCAGGAGATTAAGCCCGAGGTGGAGGAGAAATTGGAAAGCCAGCTAAACACGATGCCAGAGCTGGAGCCGACTGTCATGTATGAGAGGAATGCAAAGCAAGAGCAGACAAAAACGCAGACGTAGGGCAACCCGCCGCGTGTCGTACGAAGAAAAATTTTAGGAGCACTACCAGAGACGGCGAGACCATCTAAAAGATGTGTAAGTGGTGGATGCGATTGCCAATAAGATAGTCTGCATACACAGGCTACGTGATGAGAGATACAGGTCACTTGAACCAGCAGACCAGGCAGAGGTTAGAAGAGCAGCGTTGATGATCTATAAAAAAACTCGTATGCGGGGAGGATGAATTCTCTGATTACCAACGTACCGAAGGCAAGACCTTGATGCCGGCTTCGTTGAATGCAATGACAAACGGGGAGGCGGAGGCGGTACTTGAGTCAAGGTCGAGCAACGGATTGTTGGAAGGGACAAGCAGGCCAATAATAAACACGCCACCAACGTAGAAGAACAAGATACGGAAGAAAACTCTCTTGATTGCCTTTGGAATATTGCGACGTGGATTCTTAGCTTCGGCCGCCGTTATCTAGCGATAAATGGCGATGGGTCAAGTAGGAATGAAGAAGGGCGTGACGGGAAAACGAACCGCTACTGTTTCGGTTCCAAGGAATGAGAAGACGGCTTGTATAACGACACTACAGGTGCCGAGGAAGTGGCCTTTTGCGCCAGTAAACCCATAGAAGTCTACAAATGGTCCCGGGTTGTCCCAATATCGGAACCCGATGCGGTCATGGTTTGGACCACCACCCAAATCGACAACGATGCCCAGAATAATCAACCCTACTATTGTAATGACCTTTATGAAACTAGCAAGATATCTGTGAGCCGAAAAGATATGACAGGGAAACACTGGGAGTCACCTGAACCAGAACTCGGTTTCTCCGTATGCAGCTAAAGCAGATTGTAAGGAGGGGGTGAATGCGATACAAAGAAAAACTCACCGACACCAAGAGCATTAATTCCAATGGCAACAACCAAGCAGACACTTATGTAGACGGCAGGACTTGTATGTTTGTCCCAGAAACTGACGATAGTTGCAGCGGCAGACAATTCGGCTAGAGGAGATTCAGTATCATAGTGTCTTGACATTGGGAATACGGACCAGGTAGGGTGATCTAGAACAGATGAGTGAGCAACCGCGCAAGAGTTTATGCTGGAGTGAACATACTATCCATCCATAGCAATAGTTCCAACCCGTTGCAAAAGCATAGGCAGGATCCACGAACCGTTCGGCGTGTTTAATGAAACCGCCGGGAAGGGGTAAAAATGACGTAATTTCTCCGAGAGAAAGCTGCAATGAGATTCATAAGACGTGTGTGGAACGTGTGATGCGCAGCAGACCATGGTGGCAAGACATATCGATCCAACGAAAGTGTAACCCAGGAGAATGCCGAGGGGACCACCATTCTTGAGGGAGGTTGCCGTTCCGAGAAAGAGACCGGTACCAATGGCGCTAGCGACGCTAGAGGGAAAGAGAGCTGAAGCGGCACAAGTAGGGTAAGGTTGGAGAGAGATGCACCTGATCATGGCGACATGACGGTTCTTGAGCTTGCGATGGAGGGTGTCCTGAGCCCCGGGAGAGGCAACTTGGCCCTCGATGGATTTGGCGTCGACATCGTAAGACAACTTGTTCCCCTCCATGTCGGACGCGACGACGAATGAATGAGGAAAAATGGGGTGTAAGAGTGTGAAAGCACAAATAATTATTAGCATGCCTTATCAGGGGGTCACGTAAACGCCGATAAGGACAGCCCGGAGGCGGCCAGGTCAGGCGCAGTCCACATGAGATGTGATTTCATGTGTGCCTTTTCGCTAAATCAGGCTGCTCCGTGGGTGTCACTGGTTGAACACCACCTACCCTTTCCGGCCGTTCCACATGCTTCCCCGACGTTCGCCCGCCGCGACCAAATCTGCAGACCTGCTAGCAGGCTGTTATGAGCCTTATCGCTTGACAGCCCTACGCAAGCTATCTGACAGCTGTGATGGAACGGTGGCTACAAAATAAAATCCTGCCGGAAAAGGAATCGGGTGAAACCCATATCAGTGGACTTTTCCGAGACCGGATGCACCGTTCAGCGGAACTTTTATCCGGGTCCTGTATTTACCGGAAGTTTGCCCACCCGGACTGTCGCGGACCGTCCGCATCGCCGAACCTAGAGCGTTGTGGACGGTCTGGCCTCGGCTGAAAATGAGCGGGCGACAACTAGGCATCAGGAAAACATCAGTAAACTGTATACGCAGACCATACAGACGACCGAGGCCCTGCTGCCCATAGTAAATTCGATCCACTCGACATTAATCGGCTAGCCCATTGGCAGGCTGGTGCATGAATGCTTTATCAGTCCTGTTTTGATATTGGTTGGGCAAGACTATCGCCGAGGCGTCGAGGCGTCGGTAGGCCGGTCAAGCTTCAAGTTCCGGCAAGGTTGTCACGCTCTGCCAGTGGCAGGGCAAAGGTGACAGGGCAGCCGCGTGAGCGCGTGAGCCTCGAGGGAAGCTGACGTAATATTTTGCCGACGTTACAACTATCGTAGCGGTGCAAGGCACCAAGTCCCGAGCTCCTTGGAAAATAGTTCGCACAAGAAATACGCACGTTGAGCTGGCAACAAACATAGTAGCACGACAACGGAGTAGCACTATACGCAGACAAGAGAGTATATAAGGCGTCTTTGTGGGTTACCAAGAAACAAAAAAAGCTCCAACACTAGTCAGTCTCAGTCTCCATGTTCGCTCTCAATCACCATACTCGTCTTGGTAGGTGACCGACCAGCCAGGTCTTCCTTACTGTCTGCCTTGGGCTGTCTCGGGTCGACTCCTTACCCTTTCCTTTATCCAGACGTGTGGGAGTGGCAACGAGAGCAAATCCAGGCAATCGAGGGAGAAAGATGTGGAAGCACCAAGCGCCCCACGAGTCATCGAGGAAGAGCAATCTTTTATTGACCCATCCGTGCGCCGCATACTTAGCTGATCAGCTAATCATTGTGCCGCCATGTAGTTGCGGTGTTGTCCCCACAGTGAACAGCGAGAAGCTTCCAAGAAACGATCAAGATGGTTGAATTTTCAATTACCAATTCTGGGAAGGACGCCTCCTAGGATCGTACTATAGGAAGGTCTCGAACGTTATGGGGACCGTCAGGAGGACAAAACCGGTCTTCGATTACCCGGGCACTGACACACGGAACTTCGTCGATGAACCTATGGGGACACAAAACTAAGAAACAACAGCAAAAGATAAAGTATCAACTTACTCACATAGTACAGCGAGCGGGCGGGTCGAGAATGAAATTATTTTCATTCATCAAGGAAGCAAGCACGGATGAAGAACTGTATAGTTATTAGATAATCTGTTCTCATTCGCGCGGTTCGCTTTGCAGAGAGCGGTCAAATTCGTGCAACCCCCTCGCTACCGTGGGAGTCGGGGACTGCCAGGTGGCACCGAGCGGAGTTGTGGTCATGTGTCGGGGTGAGTAAGTACTTGAGGCCGTCACGTCGCTCCGGCAGCGGTGAGCAGGGATCCTCTCTTTGTGGCCTGCCATCATTGCAATGTCCTCCAACACCCCCGCCTTGTTGCGCGACGTCGATGCCTACTTGTTTGACGTGTTCGGGACCACCCTCGACGGGTACAACACCATCGAACGTCCAAGTCATTCACAAAAGCAACGGCGCGCTCGATGACGGTCCGTTTCGAGAATTTGCCGCTGATCGACGTCGTCCATCGCCAGGTATGTCATCCATCTTGGCGCCTCCACCCTCACCATGATGGTCTCAACGGGTCCATGATGCTCAGATACTTGATCACATGCTCCAGTCGGCCTGTTGGTCCCACCTCGCTACTGTCTGGGACGACGCAGCACGGGACGATTGGGTGTCCGCGTGGCATAATTTGGACGGCGAGCTGCTCCCGTCGCCCCGTCAATTCTGTTCCTGGCATGGTTGTCCTGACAGCGTACGAAGACACTGCCCCGGGGCTCACCGAGCTCCGCCAGTCTGAGCTCGTCGTTGCCCTATCGGACGGGAACTACAGGCTGCTCGTGGGCATGGTGAGTGCTGGGTCGATTGGGGAGGAAACAGGATCGAGTTCGCTGATTGGACGTGGCGTTTAAGCAAGGAACAAGCAGCTTCCGTGGCACGGAATCCTGTCCGCAGACTTCTTTGGGCATATAAGCCGTATGTCGGACTCTACGCGCACTGAGACGGTGGGTAGTTGAATAGGATGGCGAAGGTGTACCTTTCGGCATCGTACCACCTCTGCATCTCACCGGAACGTATCGCAATGGTTGCCGCACACCAGTGGGATCTCGCTGGAGCAGAACAGGCGGGGCTCAAGACCATCTATGTGCCACGCTCTGTAGAAGGTTCCGGGAAGATTAGAAAAAACATGTGCACCAAGGAGGAAGAAGGATCCGTGGACTTGGCGGTCGAGGGCTTCAATGAACTGGCCAGACTCGCAGCCGAAGCAAAGAAATCAAAAGTGCGGGCCACCCCATGATCAACCTCGTTCCGTCGTATAGTACCCCGCTGACCAATCAAGATTAAGCATGCGATTCAGCTTGAAAGTGTAAAGCTTGCAGAAACATTGGCGGGATTGGTGGGGACGCTATAAATCAAACCTTACAGGGAATGCCCGTAATCGACTCTTTTTATCAACTGAGCACACTTGGGGAGTGCAGAAAAGATGACTGTTTCAGTTCTGGCAATACCTTGGCAGGGGGCGTCATCCTGTACCGACGTGCTTCATGATATGATGATGTACCAATACGCAGCACCTTATTCGTCGGACTTGGGCAAGGAAACGAAATGATTTGAGAGAGGTGGTC
>JBBPLV010001066.1:0-11860 GCA_038089975.1 Boletellus ananiceps | reverse complement strand
GCATAGAGGGTCCACGGGACATTCAATGCATAACCACACACAGAGAGATCAGGCCCAATTTGGGCAACCGTGACTAGAGAGATCAAAGTGAAATAACCAGGTTGAGAAAGAATTGACACTCCTGAGTGATTCCGAGACACACCAGACAAGTGGGTATCGGGATTGCCATATATTGTTGGTACGATGATCGCGACGGCAGTTTGTGCTATGTGGATGAACAGGAGGCTGTAAAGAATCTTTCTGGACTGATTCCACACGGCGTAAACACGCAAAATCATCATCACTACGATCAAGCTTGTCGTGAGAAGTTGGGTCTGGGTAATGACCACTCACAATCAGCAGCGGCCATAAATATTGGGATCAGCGCCGATGTCACAACCAGATAGAGTGCAGAACCTTGGAAATCTGATGCTCAATTTTGGCATCGTAGACATTAAATATCTATGCTTACACCTGGATAATATCAATACCGCCGTTCGTTCGACTGGTGAATTCAGACGCATACGTCTGTCGGAACATAGCCCTAGTTATACTAGCCGATCAGATATAAAGCAAGGAAACTGACTTTGACAGGGCCATGAACAAAGGTCGTACCAACTGTGGATGGTGGGATCAGTCTAATTCACTAGTTTGAATGCCGAACTTACGAAGCGCATTAGTGCTTGAGAGTCGGATCAACGTTAGCAAGTTATAAAACGTGGATGATCATGATAGTAGGTGAACCTACACGGCCCAACAAAGACCAGCATAACGGACCTAACAAAGTCGTTAGTTGAAGCGCACTAGTAGTCAAGGGGCGCTATGATGCCATAGACACACTAGAACAAATATCATAGATGTCCAGGTCAAGTTCTCGCGCTGTGGAGTGTCAATAGCACAGTGCACACCAATTTATGATCGCTTTCATACCCAAACGTAGTCCACCTTTTTTGTGATCGTCAGCGAAGGGATAAAAGTGCAGAAAAATAAGTGTACCTCTCTTGGAAAGGTGAGAACTATGGATTAAAACGTAACAGTGAACGGAACGTGAAAAGGGTGCAAGCGAGATTGCACTACGCACTATAGTCGTATCCCACTACAACAATCGACATGACTATGTTGGTCAATTGAATGGATTATTGCACATCGAAGTAAGAGGTCATACCGGATTTGTAGTCATTGAACGACAGTAGGTGCATACTGGACTGTACGTCGGACTCGGGGGACACGATGCCCACAAGGTGTGTCTGATTAGCGATCATCAAAGGACGAGTGTGAGGGTATGATGGAATCACTTGCCGGATAGCATCTTATAGCTTCTGTCAGGCATCTTACGATGTCAGAGAACGAGCGTCAGGATAAGGCAGAACTCTCTTCCCTACAGCAACCTTGGTGTCGTGAGGTTGGAAATAAAACAGGATGATGCTAGGCTAATGTGATCTTTACCAAGTGCTTGACCATAGTTTGCGTAATAAGGGTATCGATCACACCGGATCAGTCGCATATCACCAGCTAAACAGCCACAATTAAAACGTTGATGAACCTCGTGCCGAGCGTCATTGGTCCAAGGAACGGGCACTCACCAAGCGTGGTCGTTGCGAGTCGAGCTTGCTCCTCCGAAAATGTGGATCCAGATCGCGAGCAGAATCCTTGAGTGAGATGCAATATCCTTGCAAGTGTTTCCCAGGAAATTCGAGGATCATGAAGGTGCAAAACAAACCTGGTTGGGTCCAAACGTTGATGCTGTTTGCACTGGATGTGGTTCATGCAGTGACCCGCAGGTAGGAGCGGGTGATGTACATACTACATGTAGGTAGATGTGTATACACAGCAAGCCAGTGTTCAACGTTCCGGCCCGACGTGCTGCGAGAGCAAGCGAGCTGCATGCCCCGAAAAGGAACCTGCGACGAGAAGAAGGCTCCCAGTGGCGTCTGAAGATCCGTGGACACGGAAGTATGCTGTGCAAGGCTGGATGCCAGTGGATAGTGATGACGTATGGTGTAGCACCGGCGTCGCAGGAACGGAGTGTGGTTGGATACTAGTAGACGCGTGAATATTTGAATGACGTATGGATTGATATCGGTGATGCCGGGACAACTACCAGTGCCCGTAAATGCCGTGTGGACCGGTGCCAATGGACGCGGGAGTGACAGGTGACGTGAGTACGGCGCATGGTTTGATGCCAGTGGACGCGTCCCGAATGTGAGGTGCACTGCGCGTCCTGAGCATGCCATGCAAAAATAGGTGCACGTCGACACGCGCGGGGGAGCCAGTGAATGTCAGCCCACTGAAAAGCGATGGCCTCTGGATGGCTGAAGACCGGGGAGGGTCAGCGAGCCGGAGGAGTGACATTCGTACGCTTGAAGACTGGCATACCCAGTGCAGCCAGAGAAACAGAGGAGCGCTTGCTGGCAAGGACGCCGCTTGCACCAGCTGCAACGACCAGTCTGGGGAAGTCTTGGGCAAAGTTTGACACAGACGATCACGTGATCTTCAGAATGAATACGGTCGGGACAAGTCGAAATTGACTTGTATTTGCTCGTCTCCTCGATGAAGTTAATGTTATGCTCGTGTTCGGCGTTTCAATCTCACGATAGACTTGTGCAGTCTTGACGTGCACCGAGTATCTCTGACACCCTCAAGCCCTGGATCAGACCACAACTTCGCATCTCTGCCGGAACCCAATTTGAACCGAGTTTCAGGCCTCATGGACATGTACGACGGCGTTCAGGTCGCCAGGGCCTCCACGTTCGTCGTTTTCTGAGGTACGACAGCTGCCATGTCGTACTGGGATACATTTAAGTCTGCCTTTGGGCCGTTTGCGCACGCGTCTGCATCTCAACAAATGATGAGCCCTTCAGCGGGCTCACAGCTCTGTTCTATTCCCACCCCAAGAGCACTGGATGAGGTACGAAATATCACCAGGACGACTCTGCCAAATCTACCTCCAAGATACACCCTACATCCCGCTCAGCCCGCCAGTCGGCACGCATTCGTTAGTCGAATTCATCTTTATGTCTGTGATGGACTAAAGAGACGTTTTGGTACGCTTCTATCTCAGATGGAGGCTAGGCCGTGACGAAGCCGAGTTTGAAAAACTCGTTCTTGCACTCCTTTGATCGAAATGGGGGTTACAGGAGCGTGCGGTGGGTGTCCTGGTGCCGAAAGTGGGAGCGGTATGCTGATACTGTCGGTTCCTTGTCTCCCTTCCCATTGCCGCTGTGTTCCAGTCGATCAGCCCTGGGTGTAGCGCCGGATCAAGTGTAACGCGGTCAATCCTGTATACCTGCTTGCGTTCAGAGCGCTCACGGAGACCGAAGGTTCCTAGGCCTTTCGGTACGTCCCTTCCGTCATCAGACTCCCCGTTATCCAGTATCAATATTACGGTCACTTTATTGCACGTGCACTTGCATATAGCTATCCCCATCGGAGCCCCATCGTGATGCGCGTATGACACCTCCTGGCTACGACTTCGAAGGCAACGCTCAGCTAACTCGCATGTACAATTGGCCTGGTGACAATACAAACCATCGGATTGTTCAGTCTTGTGGAGGTGGTAATGTTTGGCATGCCTACTGCGTTTTTTGGGGGTGCTAGAAGCTACCTCGGGATGCCCTCCACCGGATCGAGATAACAGCTCATCCGTTTGTGTAGATTCGGGAAGGTGCACTTTTGGTGGTTCCGTAGTAGCATATACCCACAGCATGACCTTGGATGATACTTTTCAAGGTGGAAGTCCTGCAATAATTGTACTACGCCACTCCTCGCCCGATATAAGTATTGCTTCAGGTCGTCAGCATGCCTCCTGTGCTCAGTGGATCTCGGACATAGTAGTGTGTAATGGAATTTGTCGGGCCCTTTGTTGCAGTCTGTGAATAGACAAAAGCAACTCGTGTAGACGATGACCAGTTCTTTTCCTTCAAGAGCCCTCGCAAATACTCGGCTATTCCGAAGCCCCACAAAGCTGTCTCCTTAAGATCCGTCTGCGGTAGGAGGTCCGTGTTAATTGTTATGATATGTACATGAAGTCGCCAAAGTCAATATATAGATGTCCCAGCTAAGCTGTAAGGGGTGTCCGCATAAGCATCCCATCGTTCTGAAAACCCTCGACACCAGCCCCACTTGCCGACGCAAATATCCTCACCGCTCACGCCCAACGTACCAATCGAGGATCCTCGACCACACCCGGCTGAGCTGGCTCCTAGTTCTCCGCCGTTCCATCCGTGCTCTGGCCCCGCTCCAATGCGACAGCCTCCTCGAACGCGATCGCAGACACGGTCGTAGTTTGACTGGCGACGGGGTGGTACGACGTTATTCCAAACCCGCTGTCGATCCCATACAGTCCACCGCGGGAGTCGCGGTCGAACAGCTCCCGCGCACTGATGATGAACCGAGGCATTATGAGGCATATGACTGCAACGGTAGTCGTGCCCATGACCAGCGCAGGACGGTTGCTCAACGTAGCTACGTCCGGAATGATTGAAGCAATGTTGTAAGCCACGTTGCTAGAATCGCGCGAGGATTAGTTGGTTTTTGTGAAATGCGGATGCGCAAGACCGATCAGAGAACAATGCTGTGACAAAAAAGGAGAGAGCGGTAGAGACGTACACAAGGAAATAAAGGATACCCTCCCTGACGAAGAGTTTGATATACCGATTGGGCTGCCACTGCTTTGTTACTTTGTACATCTCGACCGATTCTTTCAAAGCCTGAACAACGGCAAGAAGAAAAAGTGAAACACAAAGAACAAATCGTGGAGCTATCGTGATATAAACATAAAGGGTCCATGGAACGCTGAATTCAAATACACCTTCAATTTTGAAAGGCATAACCGAGATATAGGAAAAGAATTTGAGATCTCATAGACGCTAATGATTTATGCTTGAACTTACCAGATGAGCAAGCACTAGAATTGAATTGACCCATCGCTGCCAGGATAGTAAATGCAGTAGTTTGCACTAGGAGAATGAACAAGAGGACCCAAAGAATTTTCCTGGATCTATTCCACATTGCATAGACACGCAGAATCATGATCACTGCAATTAATGTTTATGCTAAGGAATCAAATTTCAAATACACAGAAGACTCACAGTCGCCAGAAGCAATAAATACTGGGAACAAGCACTGCGCCACCTCATATAGTATAGTACCTTTGTGACATCAGACTCTATCTCTTCGATGTAGTGACCTGTACAAAGCCATGCGTACACCTGGCTGACTGTCAATGACACTATTCTTCTGATTGGGGAATTCTAACACATACATCTGTCAGAACACATCCTTTAGTCATACTAATGAGAGATCAGATACAAAATAAAAAAATACGTGCTTCTGTGGGGCCAGGTATAAAGGAAGACACAACTGTGGATATGGTGCAGCGATGTACAAGGTCAGTCGGGTTGACTGTATCAGTAGTAGTGCTGAGCTCACTCAGCGCATCGGTACTTGGGGATTGGATTGAGTTGACATGCTATCCAGCATGCATGATAGGAAACATATGTAGACTCACATGACCCAGCAAAGGCCAACATAGCGAACCTATTAGAGCTATTAGTCATAAAACATCAAGCAGTGAAAGTCAGGGCCCTGTACACACAAGAACGAATATCGTCGACACCCAGGTCCAGCTCCGTCGCTGTTGAGATGTCAGTAGTGCGGCACTTGCTTGATAATTGTTTGTTCCCGACCCAAACATGATCTATCTTCGCAGATTATTGAAGGGAAAACATGTAGTGGGGAAGAACCCGGATACCTCTCTCGAGAAGGTGAGAACTGTAAGAAGATGCATATTCCAAATGGAGTGAGTAGAAAGGCCCAGGAGGTCTGCAGTGGGGACTAACGCACTATAATCATACCCCACTATACTGACCATTACGACTGCACTGACCCGTGAGATCTGTTCTTGAATCCATCAATGAGTGTCCATACCAGAAATACAGTTGTTCAACTGGAGTAGCCCCAAGGTAGACTGCAAGAACTGTAAGTCGATGGACATGACGCATGCAATTGGAACTTGAAGCGAGGAGAGGGAGAAAGGGCGGAATAACTGGGAGGACGCTACGAGCACATTGCGACTCAAGTTGTACTTATTACCTAGCAGGCATCTTGACTACTTACCGGTAGGTTCATTCATCATAATATCAAGATGTGATCCCGAGCGCAACACGGATCCATACCCACGGTTGCTGGACAGCATTTCGTGCCCCGAGTTCGATAGCCACCATCAATATTTGCTGATGGGCCAACTGGTACATGTCAGACAGGGGATCCTCTCTGAAACGCCGATTGTACTGCAGTGACCATGAGTAGATTGTGCAGCTTCCCCATACTGTTCGCATGGATGTGGTGGCTGTGAGAGTCAGAAGTGGCCGGGTGCGCCTCGTGCATCATGATGATGAACTCCGCGCCTGGTCCGGACATGACAGGTTATATTAGGCTGTGTGTTGATAGTGCACGCCAGACAAGAACATCTTCTGGTGAGAAGCTATCTGATCATAATTGCTAGTCGAACGTTGGCGTGGAGCGTAGCTTGGTCGGCAGCCGCATCTCCCAGAGTCCCAGGAAGCAATGAAGTTTCAGCGAGGGATGCTTACTGCGCACATGGCGGGATAAGTGTGGTATAATAGGATCGATTGCTTCGCCATCGATCGAGAACGCCAGGTGGACGTTTGTGTAATCCAAATGGAGTCCTGTACCGTGTTCATGTGTGAATCAGCAATATCAGGTCAGCAAAGACTGGACGCTAAAAACTTCTCCCCTCGTCCCATCCCCCTACATAAATGTATGGACATCTATCTCAGTACTACCCAAGTACCGATATTCCTGCTAAATCCCCCATCCGCATAGAACGTGATGACACGAAAAGCAGTCGAGTCCACACCGTGCACACAGGCTGCGTGTTCCGTACCTATGACGAGACATCCCAGACGAGACAATCCGGATGGTTTGATGACCTATGGCTAGGTGACATAGTCCATGAGGCATCCAGCTGGCAGAATTTCAGCTTCCACTATCTTTTTCCAAATGGCAATCGTCACAGACTAGCAGGCAGCGTATTTGGGCCGGTACTGTGATGCTCGGAGGATGTGAGATCGTCAGGCGAGGCAATGACTACCAAGCACCAAATGGCACAAGAATGCATGCGCCATTACTGTAACAAGACACACTAAAAACCCTGTAATTGACAAACTTGACCTGACTAGGATGATGCGATCATATGTAGCACTAGTGTTTTCACGGACATGGTGAGCATTGGAGAGACAGGATTTGTAGAGTGGCCTTCACGTCGTTCCCTCCCATTTGTGCTGTCTCAGCATCCACCATCCAACCTTCTGCCATTTGAGTTAGCTGTAATGAGCGCAGGTGGCATGGGAGTCATACGGAACGTTATCGACTGATTGACAAGAATCAGCATAGCAGAGAGTACCCTACTAAACATTGAACACGAAAAGAAGACATGGCAGAGAACATATTTTGACCAGATATCAGATATTGTAAATCTGTAGCGTGACCAGTTCCTGATCACCTCCTTGTAAATCAGCCCGGGTCCCCCGAAGTCCCATCCATGGTCATACCATCCTACCTTGGTGCGATCTTCACAGACGCAGACCATTGAAATTCGACTGGAGATTGATCGCAACAGATGCTGAATCCAGGACAACCATGATAATACTGTTGAGCGTAACTCTATTCTGGATGGTGGTAACGATATTGGATCAGTTCTAGTTGCAAGGACACGATGGTGATGAATAAAAACAAACAAGGAAACGGAGAATGTACACAAAGCCATCCTCGATAAACCGTCTGTCCTACCGATCAGGTTACCATTGCTTCGACCTGAACGTCCTAATAAACACTTTCGACGTATGAATAAGAGCCAGAATGAAGAGCAGAAAACCAAGAATGAATTATGGAATCGTAACAGAATATACAAGCAGCCCACGGGGTACTCACCACAACAGTGTAAGAAGAGAAACCTTGGCCTTGGGCCATCGCGACTAGAAAGTAAGATGGGCTGGAAAGAGTTGAATCACCAAGTGGAAATTGCGACGCTGGTCCGTCCTGAGAAGGCCGTGCATATGGGGCGGCGACGTCAGATCAGTGAGAGTCGCGACTCGTGAGCCCGGGACCAATGTCCATACACTAGCTTGCACGTTCCTCGTCCCTTGTTATATCCTATCACAGCGATACAAGAACAAATAGTACCAGAAGAATTTACCTCAAAGTGGCATGAACGCAGTCCCCGACTCCCACAGTAGTGGGTTTTCAGAGCACGAATTTGACCGCTCTCTGCAAAGCGGACCGCGCGAATGAGAACAGATTATCTAATAACTATACAGTTCTTCATCTGTACTTAATTCCTTGATGAATGAGAATAAATTCATTCGCACCAATCTCGCTCGCTCGCTGTACGATGTGAATAAATGTATACTTTGTCTTTCGCTGTCGTTTCTTAGCTTTGTGTCCCCATTCTGCTCTATTCTTAGATGAACTATGAGGCTTTTGTTTATTTGCTTTGTCGCCTCTACTATTCTGTTGGACTCTTGCAGCAACGGGCAGCCCTCGGTCCTCGAATACAAGTCTTTTTCATTTTCATTTTTGTGTATGCTGAGAAGCTGCGCAGGTTTGTAGACAAGTAGGCTACTATGTTGTGCACTTCGCCTTATAGATAAGGTTAATCCTTGTTACGTCTCTACTCTCTCGCTTTCTCAAGCTAGTCCATCCGTATGCGCTCATTCTTGTCATCAGGACTTGTCATGTGGATGTTCCTTTTCCGTGTGCACGTCGTGTGGTTCCAATCGTCTCCGCGTATTTCAACAGTGTTCCAGGATGTATCTGAACCCTCCACAGGTCTCCAGACATGATTCAGGTGTTCAGACTTTAGTGTGCTGCACAGGTACCCTGGCGTGTATCCATACCCGTGACGGGTATACCCATGTGCTGACCTGTGGCTTAGTGAGGGCGCAACATGGTGGCAGCGACAGCAAGGCAGGGGTGGGGGGTATGACCTGCTAGCAAGCAACACGGAGTCTGCGCGCACGAGTACGGCCCGCCAACAGACGGGTCTACTGGTGGCCTGTGTTCGTGAGCACGCCTTCTACTGCAACAGCGAGGGCGAACTGGGAGTAAGGGCAAGACAGAGCCAGGGAGCGATACAGCAAAGGAACGGCGACGACAAGATGGTATGATGGCGGGTGGGGGCATGTGCACACTCGCACCTGGGTGAGACGGAGTAAGGTGAGATGGAGCGAGGGTGTGACTCGGTTGCGATAGCGAGAGAGCATGTGAGGCATACCGAGACAGGGTAGCAAGTGAAGGCACGAATACAGGCCCACCATCAGACGGTGTCTGCTTGTGACTCATGTTCATGAGCACGCTGTGCGCTGGTCGTACTGTGACAGGGACGGCGAACTGGGGTGAAGCCGAGACAGGACCAGGACACGATACGATAACCTTGAGCAACGAGACGACGGGTTGAGAGTGAAGGTGGGCACGCACTCGCATGCCAGGCAAGACGGGGGAGGGTGAGATGGGTTGAGCGCACGACGCGCCAACGGCGACAGCGAGAGGAAGAGCGTGAGAGCGTGCGCACACGAGCACGCCGATCATGACGGCGTAGGGGTAGACGGAGCAGAAGGAAATGGGCCGAGGGTGGTGTGACACGGCGAGGTGACGGAGGTATGGGTAAAGGAGAGTGAAGGCATGGTGCGCGCACACGAACGCGGCAGACAGTGCATCTGTTGACAGGTCATGCTTGCGAACGCGTTGGGCGAGACAGATGAGGGCATAATGAGGCGACGGCAACAATGGATGGGCAATTGAGGGCATGCGGACATTGCTGGCGAGCAGACTGGGCGAGGGAACGGTAAGGAAGTATTGGACGAGGTGATCAGAATGGGACGGGGGGGAGTGAGGGCGCGGTGCATGTGCACGAGCACAGGCCCGCTGACAGACAGACCGTCTTCTGACAGGGCGTGCTCATGAGCACGCTGGGCGGGGTGCGAGGTGAGAGGACAGCAAGATGGGGCCCAGGGGCGACTACGGGGGAGGTCGTCGTAACTCAAGATCTGGGAGCAAGGGGAAGTTCCCACGGGTACCGGGACCCGACACCGTTCGTATCCCAACTTCACCGGATGACTATGAATATCCTCCTCAGCGCCTCCATCCAATGAATATATCACTTCTTGGATATTAACTGGCTGTTGATACGCGTTTATTGGAAGAGTCGGGGTTTGGTGCCTCTGCACCGCTACCGCATCTGTAACACTGCAAGTGGAAAATGCTACGGCTTCTAAAGTTAGACACGAACGGATGAGCGGCCCTGTCAGCACTTATTACAGCATTAAAACACTCACCTTTATTTATTCATAAGGGTTTGATGATCCACGGGAGAGAGTACGCAAAGAACTGATTCACTACCATGTTAAACCGAGTGGTAAGAAACCGTGATCCTGGACATAGGAAAGCAACATCCTGACGCCGAGAGCCTGAACGGAGACGTTTTTCAAGCTCCGATTTCCGCACTGGTTCAAGTTTACCTACGGTGTTCACTTCGGGTCCTGACTGTTGCGTGGAAGGGAAATCAAGCGGGGCGGGCGTCCAGCGCGCGGAGACACGACAATGAATGGGACGTGGGAACAGATTCATGTCGATAAGAGAACTTTAGCGTGGTACATACGTGGACAAGGCTACGCGGACGTGCCAAGGCAGCCGAACGATGAGTAAGGGCACGTCGTCTCAAGATGCTTAGCGGATCTGACCATTCTCTCAGACAACGCGAGGACAATCGAAGTCGAGGGGCGTAATAGCATATACGCGCTGCTTTTCCTAGAGGACGGAAAGCACTTTCTCAGTGGTGGGGAAGATGGGATGATCAGGCAGTGGTCCATCGACGACGGCAAGGAGGTCAGGAAACCGATCAAAGGAAGCGACCGCGTTCGCTCGCTCGCACTGTCTGGGGATCACAAATGGATCGTCAGTGGGGAGCTCAGGGTGGCCAGCGTATGGAACCGGAGCACATGGCAAAAGGTCCTTGGGGTGCGCGCGTATACCCGCGAGGTGGACGCGGTCGATGTTTCGCCTGATTCCACCAAATTCGCAACAGGCTCGACAGAGGCGCTCATATGGGATATTTCGTCCGGAAGACGACTCATAGGACCGCTCAGGCACGACGGTAACGTCTTGGCGGTGAAATTTTCGCCGGATGGGGAGCAACTTGCCACCACCACCTGGGACCACGAGGCGCTCCGAATCTACAACGCGCACACTGGTCAGTTGGTCAGGAGAATCCCGGTCAATGCGTTCGGACTCAGTAACATCGCCTGGTCAAATGATTCGCAGCGCATTTTTGTCTCGACAAAGGCCATCATCAGACACGTCTACGTCGACACTGGGTCCTTCATCTCCGACTGGTCAATTCCTGGCGATGGAGACGGGCATGGATCCCTCGCCGTACCAAGCAACGGAAAATTCATAGCTGCCTTTGTTAGTAGCTCTCTCTCCATTCTGGACCCTTCAACGAGAGAGCGATTTGGACCCGTGTTTGATCATCCCGGTCAGCACCTGCGGTCAATTGCGCTTTCGTTCGACAATAATTATCTCGCAACCGGCGGTGATAACGGGATAATCACCCTCCGCAATCTGAATGATATCATTCCCATGACCTATCTTGTTCAGCGGCCACGAAGTACAAACGGAGCTGATCTGACACTGCAAATCGAGGCCTTCCGTGGCGTGCTTCGCACACTCGAGTCACGCTTTGGTGTGTGTTCCATACATCCGACCCACTTCTGGCTGAAAGATGGTCCATATTAGACGAATGGGCAGGAAGGATGCGGCAGACGAGCGATCGTGCTCGTATTTATACTCAGCCACGCATCCC
>JBBPLV010001064.1:0-11869 GCA_038089975.1 Boletellus ananiceps | reverse complement strand
CTAAGACAGATACTATTGGAGTTGAGCAACTCAGTAGGGTCTGAGTCGCTGTCTCAGATGTATGATGGGGGTAATGTTACAAGATGCAACGACGTCTACAGTTTGCAGTACCACTCTTCTTTGTTCAGTCCTACTACTTTTCCCTCTTACTTAGATGACGCAACCTATCCAGTATTCCCCTTGTATCTATTACCAGACAGGGACTCTTGAGTTACCACTTTTGGTATGTCCCACCTTCTACTCTTGGACATATCACCCTCCCACAGCATTGTCTATTTATCAATGCTGTGTCTCCCACACTACCATACTAGGCATCTCTTCATTACTATACTAGGAATTACTACAACTAGCGAAGTACAGCTCTACCTAGGTATTTAAACCGTGCCCTGTACCATAGACGATCCTTAGCTAGTTCTACGCAATTCTACATGCAGTCTCTGGCCTCCATGAGTCCGACTAGAGAGGATAGCGAGTATTCTGAACCCTACTAGTCTTTGTCCTACTATTGAGTGGATGCTGTCCAAGTGTTACCTTACAGAACATAGGACTAGGTATACAAACTTAGGAGATTGTATGCAGATTGACGGTCAACCTACCTTCAAACCCAGTCCAGTGCAAGTCACAGAGGACAAGGATGTTGAATATGAAGTTGATTATATTGTTGATTCTCACTTCACTGGTCACAGGTTTGAATATCTTGTTCATTGGAAAGGTTATGATGATTCTGAGTGTTATGCAGGGCGTACCTAGAGGAACAGGACTAGGACTGACCAATGGGCAGGATGCTCACGAAGAGGTACAACTCAGCCTGAAGGGAACTAGAGACTATACAGTCGTAAGACCGGACTAGAGACTAAGGATAAGGACCCAGAAAGGGGACTTAGACTGAGGAGGACTTGAGATGATGCTGAATTGCGCAGATCAAGAATGTGGTACATGGTTAGTAGCTAAGGTTTATATAACGAGAACGACCATGCACAGACCATGTACCATATAAAGGAAAGACAAAAGAGAAACTATAAGTAGAAGGTCCGAGTTGAATCAGACAAAAAGGTAAGCATAGATGACTACAAGGGAACTATGGAAACTTCGAGAATATTCCATAGTAGCAGAATGTGAATGTGATTGTACAAGAAAAGACCCGGGAGGCACGAACGAGAAGGGCAAAGACAAGATAGTAGGAGGACATGCAGATAGAGGAAAGAAATTGTAACACTGAGCACACTTGGGGAACCTTTAGCAAATCTGTCTAGTACTCAGGCTGCCCTTACAGATTTCCATGCCTTGCATCCCAATGCTCCACAGTGTCTTTACCATGATAATGCTGATTTCTTGGCCATGTTTACTGACTATGGTCATCCCACTGTGGAATTGCCTTCTTCATGGTTGCCTTTTAATTGCCGGGAAGTTGATCCTTAGTGAGGGGGTAGTGTTACGCTCCCTATTTTCCCCTATTTTTCCTGGTATTTTTACACCCTTTTCTAGCTCAATCCAACTATCCTATGAATTTATATGGATTTCGCCCACTTATCTATTCCACATTTGGGCTTAGCTAGCCTAACTGCCCCTCATGCATCATAGATCTGGTCTGGACTCATCTAGACCACTCCAGAGTCATTCCAACTCATATTGACTCACTCCAACACATGTTTGACACATGTCCACCCCAGTAACCATGACTGACATAGAGTCATGCTGCCTCCATGCAGGTCTGAGCAGGTATGCACTGCTATGCACAGCCTCACACTGCCATGCACAGCCAAACTACTAGCTCACCTTAGTCTGAGATCCAGATTACCTGATTTGGGTATGTGACTCATTGCACAGCCACATGATTGCCATAGCCACATTTCACATAGTGACCTCATGTCAATCCTCATGGCCCCTGTCCATAGTTACCACTCTTGTGTGACTCATCCATTGTCACCCTGTACCCTACACATGTTTTCCTCATGTATATATGTTACAACACTTGACAGTGTCTATGGTTTGCACTATCACTCTTCCTTGTTCAGTCCCACTACCTTTCCTTCATATTTAGATGATGTGACCTATCCAGTATTCCCCTTTTATCTGCTACCAGATAGGGACCCTTAAGTTACTACATTTGGTATGCCCCACTTTCTACTTATGGACACATCGCCCTCCCACAGCATCATCTGATTATTGGTGCTGCATATCCCCCATTTCCATACTAGGTATCTCTTCGCTACTATACCAGGAGTTACTACAATTAGCAAAATACAGCTCTGTCTAGGTATTTAAACTGTGCCCTGTACTATACTTGTTCCCTAGCTAGTTCTACACAAATCTACATGTAGTCTCTGGCCTCCGCGAGTCCCATCAAAGGATAGTGAGTATCCGAAGTTCTATTAGTCTTCATCCTACTATTGAGTGGGTGCTATCCGAGTATTTCCTCCGAAACATAGGATCCAATATTCAACCTTAGGAGATTGTACGCAGTCCATGTAACAAAAGAACTAGCTCTATCTCAGCCCCTGCTACTTAGCAGAAGGGCAACTACTTTGACACCATGTCATATCGAACACCGGACGAACAAGAATCCTCCCCGGAAAGCGAGGAAGGAGCAGAACACGAAGAAGTGTCCTTCGAAGACGAGCCAACCCTGAGCACTACACCAACCGACTCCAGACCCTTCGAGAACCCTTACCAAACCAACTCCCCAGTCCCTGCTCGACAAATCACCACTTCCTCCAGAGCACCTAGGCCACCCCCTCCAAGCTTACCATTCTGAGAATGACGAAGAAGACGATCTGTAACTCTGGAAACTGTCTTAGAGCATGCTACCCATGCCCCCCCTTCCTTGGGTCCACCAACCCTTTCCCCAGTCGTACTTATCACTACCATGGATGACCAGGAGGATGTCCCCATGACTGACCCTGGACATTATGACAAAAAGGGAGGAGAACTCTGAGCGGCCTTGCCTAGAGATTTTGATGGAAATGTGGCTGATGCGACTAGGTGGATGTTAGCCATGACCATGTTCTTTACTATCAACCAGGACATCTATAAAGAAGACTCGCTACTCATCCTTACTTGCCTCAATAAAATGAATAAAGGACGAGCAGCAGCTTTCGCCGAAATCTGGTATCCAAAAGTTGCCAATAGCTCTTTTGCTCAGTTCCAAGAAGCATTCCATGACTCCTTTGTCCCCACTGGATAACAGGAACGATCTCGGAATGAACTCTATGAGCTCAAACAGAGCAACTTCAAGGACAGAAGTGAGCAGACCCTGCCAGGAAGGCTTCAGTGTGGAAACCTCGACACCTATGTCACCACCTTCGAGCTTAAGGTGATGAGAAGTCAATTGGAGACAGGACACGATGAGATCCTGATCAATATTCTACGAAGAGGAGTAGACAAAAGGTTGGCCAACATGATGGTGACGCTGAACCCATAGCTGACAAAATGGAGAGATTGGATTAAGAAGGCTCATGTGTTTGATGAAAACATTCGCCACCTTTGGAAGATCAGAGAACAAAGGAATTACTTGCCACTTCCTTCATCAGGAAGTTCCCACAACCATTGGGACCCAAATGCTATGGACATAGACACAATATGCCTCACACCCATAGAACAAGCCGAGCATATGAAGAATAACAAATGCTTTATCTGCCATAGAGTGGGTTGCAGAACCACTAACCACCCTCGAGGGGAGTCCTGACGATTCCCTATGAAATCCCACACTGTGAAAGCCGTTGAAACCAGGGAAGACACCCTCGGAGAGTTTATCCAGAACTCCGATCTACCCAGAGAGGAGCTACTTTGTATTCTCTGCACTTGCACCATGGAAGACCAGGATATACGAAAACTAGATATGTCCCTGGATTTTTAACTGGGAGGAAAGTAACAACATCTTTACCTCCCCTTTCTGTCACACCTGTATTTGTATTAGGCCCTCACTCTAGAGCAATCAAACTCCCCATTCGCCTGTATGAATCTGATACAACTCAAAGCATTGAAATCTCTGCCCTGGTTGACAGCAGAGCAACTGGATGCTTTGTGAATAAATACCTCATATGACTCAATAATTGGAAAACACACTGACTCCCAAAACCAGTTCGCGCTCATAACGTGGATGGTTCCGAAAACAAAAATGGGATCATCTGAAGCTATGTGGTCCTACAAGTGACCTACAAATCCCGAACAGAACAATGACGATTCCTGGTCATTGACTGTGGAACCGAGAAGGTCATCCTGGGGATGAATTGGCTATGGGAAATTAATCCCACCATTGATTGGGCGACTGGCTGGATTGACATTTCGGACTCCCCATCTATCCCTCTGAAAATTAACCCAGTGGAACAACGATACCTCCTCCACTATCTGGGGCTTCTCCCTGAACTGGAAGCCCTTGCTAAAGTAACTATCTCCACTGAGTTAGCTCAGCAGTCCACAAAAACAGAAACTACCCTTCCCCCTGAGTACGGCATCTTTCGCAGTGTTTTTGAGGAACCAAAGGATGGAGAGCTTCCCCCTTCTCGCCCATATGACCATGCCATCAATCTCATGGCAGACTTTGTACCAAAGGTCACGAAGGCTTACCCTCTGAACCCAGCCGAGCTAGCCACTTGTAAAGCCTTTGTTGATGAACACCTGAGGTCTGGGAAGATCAAACCCTCTAAATCCCCTCAAGCATCCCCCTTCTTCTTTGTACAGAAAAAGGACGGAGGACTTCAGCCTTGCCAAGACTACTGGTACCTCAATTAACATACCATCAAAAACGCGTACCCCCTTCCCTTGATTTCCGACCTCATCGACCAGCTGAAAGATTCATCCATATTCACAAAAATGGACGTCTGCTGGGGATATAACAATGTCTGAATCAAAGCCTCCAATACTTGGAAGGTGGCATTCATCACCCCATTCGGGCTGTATGAACCCACAGTCATGTTCTTTGGATTGTGCAACTCACCCCCCACATTCCAAGCCCTAATGGACAACATCTTTCAGGATATGATCTCAGAAGGATGGCTCTTGATCTATATGGATGATCTTATCATCCACACCGCAGGCGATGCAGATCTGCACCACCAACGAATGCTCCAGGTGCTCCAGCATATGCAAGACCACCACCTGTTTTTGAAACTGTCCAAATGTTTCTTTAACATTTCTGAAGTGGAGTACCTTGGGATGATCATACATCCTGGCGCTGTCACCCTGGACCCCTCCAAACTGAAAGCCATCCAGGAATGGACCCCCCCACATTCAATCAAAGCTGTCCAATCCTTCATCAGATTCTGTAACTTCTACTGAAAGTTTATCCCAGGTTTTTCCTCCATCACATGCCCCCTGCACAATCTCACCAAGAAGGGAGTTGTCTGGAATTGGTCCTCCACCTGTGACAATGCCTTCTGCTCCCTCCAACTTGCATTCCTCTCTTGCCCAGTCCTCTGCCTCCCTCATACCGAATCCCCTTTCTGGGTTATGACTGACACCTCCCTGGTTGCGTCCGGTGTAGTTCTAATGCAGCAGGATGGAAATGGGGAATTACATCCTTGCACCTATTTGTCCAAGACCTTCTCTCTGGAGGAGCACAACTATGATATCTATGACCGGGAATTACTGGCAGTCATTCGCGCGCTTGAGGAATGGAAACAGTATCTGACTGGTACAGCACATCCTGTCACCGTCCTCATGGATCATAAAAATTTGGCTTACTTCAAGCAACCCCATAAGCTGTCTCGACGCCAAGCTCATTGGATGCTGTTCCTCCAGGATTTTGACCTCAGGTTTTGCCACATACCTGGCTCCCAGATGGGCCCTGCTGATGCCCTGTCCTGCCTGCCGGATGTTTCCACCGCCAATGACAACCAGGATGTCATCCTACTGTCCCCCACCCACTTCATTCGCCTCATTGATGTTGCCCTTGTAGACAAAATTGCCCATTCTACCTCTTCCGACCCCTTTGTCTCCAATGCTCTCAATGCCCTGCAGGCCGGTACCTTGCTGCTCCCCCGGGCCAGCCACTCTGACTGGCACTTCAATGATGGCAGACTCTATTTTAAGGGTCACTTGTACATCCCCAAGGCCACCCACCATGACCTAGTCCACTCTGTCCATGTTGTGCCCTCTGCCAGCCACCCCGGGTTTTTCCACATGTTACACCTGTTGCAACATGACTATTGGTGGCCGGGACTTTCCACGTTTGTGCAAAAGTTTCTTCTCAGCTGCGCCACCTGTCAGGCCAATAAGGTGCTTACCCACCTGACAGTACTGCCAGCTTGGCCTCTCCTGAGCACTGCCACTCGTCCCTTTCAATCCATCTCTGTCAATCTGATCACCGATCTGCCCCTATCTCACAGTTTCAACTCAGTCCTGGTCATGATCGATCATGGCCTTACAAAGGGGGTAATTTTCTCCCCTTGTTCCAAGAGCATCGATGCAAAAGGAGTTGCTGACCTCTTTTCCTGTCACATCTTTCCTAGATTTGGCCTACATGACCGTTGTATCTCCAACCAAGGCCCACAATTTGCCTCCACCTTCGCCAGAGAACTCTCCCGACTTCTGGAATATGACCTTGCCCTCTTCATGGCTTATCACCCACAAACAGATGGAGAGACTGAACATGTCAACCAGGAACTGGAAACCTCCCTCCGCATCTTCTGCCAGGAAAATGTATCAATATGGGCCAACCTCCTCCCCATGGCCAAATTTGCACACAACTCCGCAGTGCACTCCGTGACCAAGCAATCCCCCTTTTCTCTCATGATGGGCTACGAACCCTGAGCCTACCCCACCATTGGGAAAACTTTTATCCCTGCACTTGAACAGAGGCTGACCTTTTTGTCTAAAGCCAGGGAAGAGGCGCAGCAGGCCCATCATGTGGCACAACAGAAAATGAAGGAATGCATTCACACACCCTACAAACTGTGGAAAGTCAGAGACCGTGTCTGGCTAGACAACAAAAATTTGAAACTTCACTATCCATCCAGGAAACTTGCCCCCAGACATGAAGGGCTGTTTGATATTGAAAAGGTCATCTCCCCAGTTACCTATCAACTATGGCTCCCTCTGACTTGGAGGATACACCCAGTATTCCATGCCTCCCTCCTGACCCCTTATCAAGAAACTGCGGAACACGGCCCCAATTTCCTTAACCCACCTCCGGATCAAATTGATGGGGAAGAACAGTATGAGGTGGTGCGGATCCTGGGCCACAGGGGTTCCGCAGCATGAAGGCAATACCTGGTCTCCTGGAAAGGGTACTCTTCTGCCAAGAATACCTGGGAACCAGAAAGGAACCTAGGAAATTCCCACACACTACTAATGGAATATAAGGCCTCCTGACCCAATGACTTCCCCCCAACTAGACAAAGAAGACCAATGAGATTGTAGCATCTCATCTCCCTTATAACTACTGTATGATATGGCCTCCCTCTCCACCCCCACCTTTAACCTTCTTGTGATCTATTTCGCTTTCATATTCCTTCCATTCTTCCTCCTTCTGCTGTGCCTTTGGGATACCCATCAGTGCATTCTCAACCGCCAGGTAGACATCCAGTATATGCTAGCCCCCCTCCCCGCTTGCCACCATCATCCACCTCCTCCGGTTGCCTGGGCTGATGAGCCTATCCAAGACCAACAGCCACCAGCATGACCAGAACCAGGTTGGTCTCTACGTTTCATGGTGACCTTTCCAGACACCAGCAACAGAGCTGGGCAGTGAGGAGGAAATACTTCCAGCTGGTAGTCTTATCTTCCATTTCATCATTTCTTCCTTCCTTGTGGAAAACTACACCCGACAATTCTTCCAGGTACTTCAGAAATATTATATGACTGCTCTGTCTCGCCCCTTAACCTTTGATGATAGTCCCCCCCTTTGATTTGATTGATTCACTGACTTCCATCGAGTCACATTTGTTTTCAATCTGCTAGACGACCACGCTTTCATCCTTGTGTTGGAGCATCTCCCATTGTTCCATCTCTCCCCTTATCTTCCTTTGATCATCTGCATCTACTCCTTTTTTGTAGCTGCCTGCCAACAGACCATCAAAATGATTGCCATCTTTTGAACTGCCACAGACCTCGGGGTTCCCCACCAGTTTAGTCCCACTGCTGCCCTCACCAACCTAGGATGAGCATGCCAGACAATCTTTGAATTGCTAACTGAAGCAGGGCTGTTGGAGCTAATCACCCTGCTGCCTTGCAATGTCTACCTTCCCCTCCTCTGACAGCAAGTGTTGTCCTTCACTGTGGAAGAACAGGCAAATTACATGGCTGATGCCCCCATCATCCCACGAAGGTATTCAGTGGAAGAGCATGATGACTCTGGAGACAGCGCAACAGGATCTTCAGTACAATGTCCCCCTATCCCAGCCGTTAACTTTGCAGCTGTCCGACCACCAATGCCCATTCCTCCGTTCGTTCCCCCTGAACCTCCCTCCACTCCACCTCACACCACTCCCTCGCCCACAATCCCCATACCTCCCCCTGCCCCCCGACAATGACGACTGGGCCAGCGAGTTCACTCTTTGGCTCGACTGGGAAGACACGATATCACAGATGGAGAATTCCAATCCCCTAGCCCTGTGTCTCCCTCTCCTTGAGGAACAGATCGATCAGCAAGTTGCCATCAATGTAGATTGTGCACACACTATCGAACAGCATGCCCCCATTACCTGTGCCCTTACTGCTTCCTCCCCGCACCTGGTCACCCCCAGTATGCTTGTCCTCAACGGGAGTGCCGACGTTGTGGACTTCGAGGCCATGGTGTGCTGAATTGCACAGGGGCCCTGGATGGGGACAAACCTGGCAACCTCTCTGAGACAGATACTCTTGGAGTTGAACAGGTTGGAAGAGTCTGAGTCGCAGTCTCAGACATACAATGGGGGTAATGTTACAACACTCAACGGTGTCTATGGTTTGCACTATCACTCTTCCTTGTTCAGTCCCACTACCTTTCCTTCATATTTAGATGATGCGACCTATCCAGTATTCCCCTTGTATCCGCTACCAGATAGGGACCCTTAAGTTACTACATTTGGTATGCCCCACTTTCTACTTATGGACACATCATCCTCCCACAGCATCATCTGATTATTGGTGCTGCATATCCCCCATTTCCATACTAGGTATCTCTTCGCTACTATACCAGGAGTTACTACAATTAGTGAAGTACAGCTCTGTCTAGGTATTTAAACTGTGCCCTGTACTATACTTGTTCCCTAGCTAGTTCTGCGCAAATCTATGTGCAGTCTCTGGCCTCCATGAGTCCCATCCAAGGATAGCGAGTATCCAAAGTTCTATTAGTCTTTGTCCTACTATTGAGTGGGTGCTATCCAAGTGTTTCCTCCAAAACATAGGATCCAATATTCAACCTTAGGAGATTGTATGCAGTCCACGTAACAACATATGACTCCTCCTGACTCAGGTAGACACAGGATATTGTTAGATCTAGTGTACACAAATGTAAACATAGGAAAGGTACATAAGGGATGCCCCCAGCTCACAGAGGACCCAGTCTTGTCCTCTTGAGTTTGTCCATTCAGCTCTCTCAGACCATAAGATCTCGTTGCTCCTAAATAGCTCCTTATCCAGCTGGGCTGGTAAGTGGTTGTTTCACTTTCATCAAAAACTTCATCATGGGCTGTGCTCCCTGTCAGCAATCCAAAGTAAACACCCATCCTGTCACACCTCCTCTTACTCCCATCCCCTCCTCTGTCTCCCTCCCCTTTTGCTAGCTCTCCATGGATCTCATCACCAACCTCCCTGTCTCCTCTAGTTTCAATTCCCTTCTGGTTATGGTTGACCATGGCCTTATAAAGGGAGTAATCCTTATCTCTTGTACCAAAACCATTGATGCTGCTAGCCCAACTATTTTTCCAGCATGTATTCAAATAATTTGGTCTTCATGACTCCATTATCTCTGATTGTAGACCACAGTTTGCTTCTGTATTTGTATGAGAACTGGCCTGCTTTCTCCACTATGACATCCATCTCTCAACCACATATCACCCCCAAACAGATGGACAGACTGAATGAGTCAATCAAGAAATTGAAACCTACCTTCACATATTCTGTGTCAACCAACCACATACCTGGTCCTCTTTTGTCACAATTGTTGAATTCCACCACAATTCCTCTCCTCACTTGTCCACCAAAGCCTCTCTCTTTTCACTCATCTTGGATATGAACTGTTACACTTGGCATGGGTAGTGACAAGAGTAGACTTGAAAAGCCAGTTATGAGGTTTGAGGGTTCAATGGAGAGCCACACAAAGAGAGGACAAGGCTGCTCTTTGGAGTGCAAGGTGTGACCAAGGACAAGGTCCAAAGGTCAGAGGAAGTGAAGCTGTATTTGAGTAAGACTAGCTTGAAGTTACAGGATGCTTATGACTAGGTTTATATACTCAGGAGAGGGGTGCACAGACCAAGTTGTGCAAGTACAGATAAGGTAAGAAATGAGTCAAAGGGAGTCACAATGAGTCATGGAGAATTGAGGAGGAGGAGAGAAGTCATTGTGAGTCATGATGACTTGGATACAAGAAGTGAGTCATAAGAAATGAGAGAAGAAGAGTTGTGGATGAGAAGTGGTGAGGGAAAAAATAGGGGTGGAGTAAGGAATTGTAACATGAACCTCATACTTACCCTCTCCTTGGAAAGACCTTTATCCCTGCTCTCTCCTCCTGATTATCTCTCCAAGAAGAATCCAGAAAAGAAGCCCTAGCTGCACATGGATCTGTATGCTGCCTTATGACTCAACACATCACTTAGGAATTCTCTCTTTGGAAAGTAGGAGAAAAGGTATCGCTCAAGGCCACCAACCTCTGCATTCCCTATCTGTCTTGGAAACTTGCTCTGAAATGTCTAAACCCTTTTGAGATCACCCAGGTACTATTTCCACTCACCTATTGCTTATGTCTTCCATCCACATGGAAAATCTATGATGTCTTCCACACCTTTCTTCTATCTTCTTATCACTCCACCGAAGCACATAGACCCTTGTTTTCCTCACCCCTTGACATCATTGAAGGCAAAGAAGAATATGAAGTCAATAGGATTCTTGCACACAAGGGCTCTCCTGGCTGCTATTGGTACATGATCACATGGAAGGGTTACTCAGCATTGGAGAATACATGGGAATCTGAAAGTAATCTCTGTCATGAAAATGCACCCTACAACCATATAAAAAAACCATTCTCTATGATAACATGCCATGTCTATTATCTCTTTCTTCATCCCTGTCTTCATCCATGCCCTTCTCCCCCTTTTTCAATATGCCTTCTACTTATTCTCTCCCATTGCCCACTTCATCTCCCTCTCACTCTGTCACATCTATCTCTTCTCCTTTGTGCTTGCATCCTGTATAGCCTACTTTTCTTCCTGCTTCCTCCATTAACACACTCTACACTGGTATCCTTGCAAATCCCACCCTCATCCAAATCCTTGAAAATGATCCCCTTTATGAGGAGGATGAGATTTCACAGGAACTAGTGTGCCTTTCCCTTGATGTTTTCAAAGTTCAAACATATAGTAGGCAACAAAACTGCTACAATAACTAACCTTGACACAGTGTGCGAAGTGCACTGCAAGCACACTTGAGAATCTCATCTAGAATTAGTAGGATAATATATAGTAGATACTCTTGGCTACAAAATGAGCCCTGGGTTCAGTGATTTGGCCTAGTGGTTCCCTAGATAATCATTTATTAAGTTGCATATGTCATTGTAACAGTTTTGTTGCTGGTATTAGGAGTATTGCAAATTAGTATGTAGTGTATTCTCCTTTGGCTTGAATGACCTCCTGGATCCTTCTGGGCATACTCTCAATCAACCTTTGACATTCCTCCACCCCAATCTCATACCACTCTTTCTCAATCCTCTTCCAAAGATGCTCTATAGGATTCA
>JBBPLV010001063.1:0-11876 GCA_038089975.1 Boletellus ananiceps | reverse complement strand
TTGGTTCAAAAAGTCCCAACAGGGTGATGAATGCTGCTTTCCATTGATCCTCCTCTTGTAAACGGATGTTATTGTACTCCCAATGAACATCAAACTTGGTGAACAGGGTAGAGTCCTTCATGTCATCAATAAGTTCAGAGATGAGGAGAAGTGGGTAAGCATTGCAAATGGTGTGGGAGTTGAGATAGCAATAGTCCTGACAGGGTTGAAGAGTCCCATCTTTCTTGGGGACAAAGAAGAATGGTGAGGCTTGGAGGGATTTAGATGGGATGATACAACCTGTTTTCAGATTTTCCTCAATGAACGTTTGGCATGCTTCGTGTTCGGCCAGGTTGAGGGGGTATATTTTAGCAATCTAGGGATGAAGGAAGGCTTCAGGTCTATGGTATGGTCAAAGGAATGATGTGGGAGAAGGATACTGAACATCTTTTCTGAGAAAACGTCAGTGAATTTGCTGCACCAGGGGGGGACATCCCATTCCATAGGTTTCTCTGCTTGGATGGGCTGGGTGGAAAGGGTAATTTTTCTGAGGTGTTGGGGGTACAGATTAGTCGTAGCCTCCTTCCAGGGCAGACTCTCACAAAGAGGTACCACAGCATCCTGGAGAGTGAGGGTATTGGCAGTCCAGTCGATGGAGGGACTCCTTTTCTTAAGCCAGGGTGTTCTGAGGATGATGCAGGGGGATCTGAGAGAGGTGATGAGGAGGGTTACCTTATCAGAAGTGTCTGGGAAGATGGCATTTGCTGTGATGGACCACTTGATTGTTCCTTGATGGTTTTGGGTGCCATCAACATTGTAGGCAATGAGAGGTTGGAGAAGGCAGCGGATGGCTGAGTGAAGTCTGGGGACGAGAGAGGAGTCAATGAAACTACTTGTGGCACCGCTATCAATGAGGGCAGTGGTGTCAACACTTTGGGATCCCACTAGTAATTGGACTGGGAGATGCATGGTTTGTTCATTTGGTAGTCCTATGAGTACAGCAGAGATATCTAGGGAAGAAGATGTTGGGGCGACTTCCCTTACAGAAAACTTGGAGAGTTTTCTTCCTTTGAGGCATCGTTGAAACAGAGTTTCAAGGTCTGTAAGATCTCGCCTTCATCCTTCCCTCCAGTTCGAAGGCTGTTGACATAAGTTTCAAGGGCAGATGGAGGGAGTAGGGGCAACAACAGAGGTGATGGGAGAAGTGTTGGTGGCACTCACTGTGGGTGGAAAGGATTGTTGGAGGACTGAGTCTGGGGGGTCTGGGAGGTGAAAGTGTGACATTGTTGGACATTACAACCTTTCTTTCGGCAACAAAGACAGAGACCTTCTCGGAAACAGCAAGCTCGTTCATCAGGAGTAAGCTTCAAGACATGGATCATGTTGACATCCATGGTGTTGGGGTTGGGAGTGGTGGAGCGAGTGGAGAAGGTCAAGGAGGTTCTATGCCCTTTCTTTAGAGCAGCAATTCGAGCTTTCTGGGTATGGAAGGTCTTGGCCTTTTCAAGCCAATCTGTGATCGTAGTAGGGACAGTTGTCATGGAGAGAATCATGATGGTGATTTGTTGATCCAGTCTGAGAGAGAACTGGTCGATGAGGGTAGCTTGGTCAGTGATCCCCACCTTAGCAGCAAGGTTTTGGAAATCAGTGATATACTTTTGAAAGCTGTCATCCAATTCTCCATCAGGATGTTTGAAAGACTTTTGGATGAGCTTGGAGAGCTCCAGATGGGCAGTGGCTTTAGTGTCAAAGGGGTAGAATGTGGATTCAAAGTTTGTTACAAACTTATTGAAGATTTTCTCAGTGTTGGTGATGGTGGTGTCAGCCATGCAATTGTACCACATTTCTGAGAAGGAGACTCCACGTCCCTTACTCATCTTGTTAAGGGTCATCATGATCATATGGTTGTCGGTGGTGTAGAGGGTGGCATTGATTGTGAAGTAGGCCTTCATGGCCTTAATCCATCAGACAGCATTGGCTGGTTCTCCTGAGAAGTCAGCAGGGAGGGCGGCTTTGAGTTCAGACATGGTGAGGCCTGGTGTGGGGATGACTGGGGGTGCTGGGGCTAGGGGTTGGGGCGCTTGTGATGGAATGGGAGTGTAATTGCTAGAGGACGAGATGAAGATGCAATGACAATGGAGCTAAGAGAACTGGGACGAAGTGATGGGAGGACTCTTGACTGGGAATATCCTTGTCTGAGGATTCTGGGGGTCTAATGGAGTGAGACGTGATGACTGGGGCTTCCTACTCCTGAATAGGAGGGACAAGGGGAGATTCTTGATCTTTTGTTATACAGGGGCATACCTCAAGTATGGATTGCTAGGACTGACCGATGGGCAGGACACTCATGAAGAGGTATGACTCAACCCAAAGGGAACTATGGGTCTATATGGTCAAAGACTGGACTAAGAATGAAGGGTGAGAACTCGGATGGAGAACTCAGACTGAGGAGGGACTCAAGATGATGCTGAATTGCATAGATCAAGAATGGGGTACATGATCTGTAGCTAAGATTTATATAGTTGAGACAACCATGCACAGACCAGGTACCATAAGAAGAATGAATGAAAGAGAACCTATAATGAGAGAGTCCGAGTTGAATCGGACAAGGACATAAGCAGGATGACTACAATAGAACAATGGATACTTCAAGAACATTCCATAGCAAGAGAACATGAATGTGAGTGTAAACAAAGAGTCCGGGGATGTGAGAATGAGAGGGACGAAGACAAGACAAGAGGAAGACATGTGGATAGAGAAAGGAAATTGTAACAGACACCACCTGGAGGACAAGGGAGGAGGTCAGTGGAAAATAGTGAAGAACTACAGCAGTGGTAGCCTTTGAAGTAGGAAGCTAGACTTTTGTTATGCTTGGCCCAGGTAGGGATGAGCACAGACCTAGCAGACAAAGGGGTAAGGACAAAGGACTGGTACCTTTGGGATGAGGTACATTATCTGGAGGGTCTTCCTGCAAAGCAAAGGATGAAGGGGGTGCTGAGGGTCTTCCTGCAGCAACAAGGGTACTTCCAGACAAGGAGAAGTCCTTGTTGGTGGACAAGGAGCAAAGGCAAAGGACCACAAAGGTAGATTGCAGGGTATGCCAGGTAAGTCTAGCTTAAGGGTACATGGCTAGACTACAAGGGTTTATATACCTGTCCATAGGGTGCATGGACCAACTACCACTATAGGGCAGGGAAAGAGAAAGTGATAAGAGATCTGAGTTGGATCAGATGAAGGCATAAGTGGGAATGACAAAAGGTCTGGCTGGTCAGACAGTGAAGTAATAAGAGGCATGTAAGCAGCAATGGTGAAGAAAGGAGAAAGGAGAAAGAAAAGGGGCGAATCATAACATTACCCCCTTAGTAGTGTTACAACTACCAGTTTAAACTAGAAATCACAGGAAGAGGGACGGGAGCCAGTCATATTGGCATATGTGCTGTCATCAAAAATATCATCTCCATCATCATCAGAAATTGCATCCCCATCAGAGAAGGGTATGAGATAACCCATGGATCCTTGTTGGGTTAGAGCACAAGCTTCTTGAGATGCAAGCATCCTTCCTACACAGATGGTGTGGGCAATGTTGGAATCAAGGTCTGAGGCAGCAGTGACAGTGGGAATGGGGGGAAGGACAGGAACAGGGTTGTCATTGGAGGATCATGTGGAGGGCCACTCTGTGGCTGCCTGGTTGGATGTGATGGATGAAGAAGAGGCAGATGAGGGTTGCCTGGAGGATCTACTAGAGTGTGGAGAAGACGACATGGCAGAGTGAGGAGGGGTGATATGGCGAAGGGGGCAGCAGGACTGCAGATGACTGGGGTGGAAGACTAGGCATGATGGGCATTGATAAAATTGGCAGCGGACTCATATATGTCCCAAGTATCCACATTGGAAGTATCGTTCATGGTAGCAGGGATGGGTTGAGGAGATGGGGATCGATGTGGGATAATCAATGGCCTCAATCCAGTCAAGGGTGTCTTCCTCTTCAGGTGTGAGAGGAGATGATGAAGCAGATGGGGGAGCATTGAATGTGACATGGCGGGTGGTAGGACTGGTGGTTCCAGCTGGGTCTATGAGGGTCTCAGTGCGATGAAGGGGTGTTGGATGACAAAGTGCAGAGGCAAGTGTGGACAAGGGAATATTGATGGGATGAGGGGGAAGACCTGGTGGGGATGGGGAAGAATCACCAGGGGGTGTGGGGTCTAGTGGGCATAGGGTGTAGGCTTTGGCATCAACCTCAATGAGGATCTCGTTCATGCTGAGTTGGTAAAGGGCAGTGAGGAGGACATCTTGTTGTCATGTCCAAAGATGTTGGAGTGTCCTTGGAAGGAAAGTCCCAGCTAAGCCTGTGTCAGTGGCTCCTGAGAGGTAATGGACATAGTTGCCAAGGGATGCATTATACATGTAAGCGAGATATAAGGTGTTGAGGGGGGAACCCACCTGGAGTCTGGAATCCAGGATAAGAGCAAGGCCAGCATCTTCCAGCATCAGAGACATGAGGAGATAGGAGTTGTTGTCAGGGTCAGGAGTGGGGTGAATAAGGTGGGCAAAGACATGGTGAGTGAGGGGAATGTTGGACATGGTAGGTGATGGTGGTGGTCAAGGACAAAGAGACTCTAGTGGAGGAATGCAGATGAGTGGAGGTTCTTATACTCAGTGAGAGTGGACTTAGAATGTTTGAGGTTCTGCTCAGGTTCCCAGGAGTCATCCTCAGGTGTATAGCCTTTCCAGCAGACAAGGAATTGCCAGTTAGCTGAAGAACCATGGTGGCATAAGATCTGTTCCACCTCATATTCTTCTTCTCCCAAAATGAGGTCAGGTGGAGGCTTCAGGAAGTTCTTCCTATGGATGTCATTCTTACAGTAAGGAGTTAGAAGAGAAGCATGGAATACATTATGAATCTTCCATGTCTTTGGGAGGCATAGCTTGTATGTAATTGGGGATAGGACATTGGTGATAGTGAAGGGTCCTTCATGTTTTGGGGCGAGTTTTGGAGAAGCAATGTGTCATTTGAGGTTTCTGGCTTTGAGCCAGACCTTGTCTGCCATAGTGAACGGTTTGAATCTTTGGGAGGAGTGGGATTTCATGACCTGTTGAGCAAGGGCATGGGTGGTGAGGGCTTCGTCTCATGCTGTGGAGAGAAGTTTGAGGCATGCTTCTACTGCAGGAATGGAGGTGTTGGAGATAATGGTGGGAAGTGGACGGGGATCAAAGCCCATCATGAGAAAGAACAGGGATTTCCCTGTGATGGAGTGAGGGCAGTGGTTGTGGGCAAATTCAGCATGGAAGATCATCTCAGACCATGAGGATGGATTTTCCTGGCAGAAGATCTAGAGATATGTCTCAACTTCTTGGTTCATGTGTTCTGTCTCACTGTCAGATTGGGGGTGGTAGGTAGTAGAAAGGGACAGGGAGTATCCAAGGAGGTTTCCAAGTTCTTTTGCAAAGGCAGAAGCAAATTGAGGGCCTCAATCTGAGATAATCTTGTTATACAGCCAGAATCAGGTGTAGACCTTATGGAAAAAGAGGATAGCAATCCCCTCAGCAGTTACAGTTTGCTTGGTAGGGCAGAGAATTACCCCCTTAGTAAGGCCATGGTTGACCATGACCAGGAGAGCATCAAAGCCAGAGGAAGAGGGGAGGCTGGTGATCAGGTCACAGGAAACTTGCTGGAAGGAGCAGGAGTAGTGAGAAGGGATAGGCACAAGGGGGGTGTCGTTGGGTGGGTGTTGACCTTATTCTGTTGACAAACAGAGCAACCATTGACATATTGTTGCACAAATTGGGTGAGGCCAGGCCACCAGAATTCTGATGCAACAAGTTGGCAAGTTTTAAGATAACCAGGATGTCCAGCAAATGGGTGATCATGGGAACAGGCAATGATGGTGCGGTGGAGGTCAGAGTCAGCAGAAACATAGACACGACCTTGATAGGTGAGGACACCAGCCTCAAAGTGCCAGTCAGAGAGACAAGAGTGGAATTTAAGGGGTACCTCACCATCAAGGACACAAAGGGAATTGAGGACAAGGGGGTCAGAGGAAGAGGAGGTGGCAAGTTTGTGAGAGAGCTCAGTGTCAATGAGATTGACAAAAATGGAAGGGGGAAGCATGACAGTGTCAGCATTGTCTGCATCATTAGCAGGTAAAAGGTCAGGGTGGCAAGAGAGAGTATTGGGGGTGGACAAGAGCTTTCCTGGGACATGGATCATTTTTAGGTCGAAATCAGCAAGATCAAGGAGCTAGTGAGCTTGATGACAGTTGAGTTTCTGAGGTTGGTGGAAGAATGTAAGGTTCTTGTGATCCATGAAGACTTGGATGGGAGAGGGGGATCCATGGAGATAGTGTTGCCATGCTTTAAGACCACGGATGACAGCAAGGAGTTCTTGGTCATAGATGTCATAGTTTCATTCAGTGGAAGAGAATGACTGGGAGAGATATGAGCAGGGGTGCCAGTCACTGTTAATGTCAGTCTGAAGAAGGACACTACCGGATGCATGCTTGGAGGCATCAATGGCAATGGCAAAGGGGTGGTTGGGGTCAGGGAGATGGAGGACAGGTTGCAAGAGGAAGATGTGTTTCAGCATATCAAAAGCATCTTGGCACTGAGATGTCCAGTCCCATGCAAGGTTCTTCTTGGTCATATCAATGAGGGGGTGAGCAAGAGAAGAATAGTTGGGAATGAATTGTTGATAAAAGTTGGCAAAGCCAAGGAAGGAGCATATGTCCTTGACTTTCTGAGGAATGGGCCATTTGGAAATTCCAGTGAGCTTGACAGGGTCCATAGTGAGTTGCCCTGGTTTAATGATCATTCTGAGGTACTCAACCTTGGAGGTGGTGAACTTGCACTTCTTGATCTTAAGATGGAGATCAAGTTCCTGCATGTATTGAAGGACACACTTTGTTTGTTCCTTGTGGGTTTTGGCATCAGGGGAAAAGATAAGGAGGTCATCCATATAGATAACAAGCCATCCTTCTGCAATGAGGTCCCTGAACAAGTCATTCATGAAGCATTGGAACATGGCAGGGAAGTTGGTAAGTCCAAAGAACATTACCATGGGTTCAAAGAGGCCTTTGGGGGTAATGAAGGCTGCTTTCCATTGGTGTCCATCCCTGATGCAGATGTTGTTGTAACCCCATTGTATGTTGAACTTGGTGAAGACTTTGGCATCATGGAGTTTGTTGATAAGGTCAAAGATGAGGGGAAGGGGGTAGGCATCATGGATGGTATGTTCATTGAGGTAGCAGTAGTCTTGGCAGGGCCAAAGGCCACCATCCTTCTTTTTCATGAAGAAGAAGGGGGACACTTGGGGGGAATTTGAGGGGCAGATCTTTCCAGCATGGAGATTTTCCTCAAGAAAAGCCTCTGTGGCTTTCTGTTCATCTGGGGAAAGCAGGTAGAGTTTCCCTACTTTAGGAATGAAGGACTCATCAAGATTGATCTTGTGATTGTATGGGCAGGAAGGGGGAACATGGTCAGTGGCTTCCTTGGTAAAGACCGAAGAGAAAGCAGAATATTCCTTGGGTAAGGCGACCTTAGGTTTAGGAAGCTCTGCTTTCATAGCAAGGTCCATAGCTGTGGTGAGCTTGGCAATGAGTTTGGCTCATTTGGGGTTAATGTTCTGATAGTATCATACTCCTCATCTGATCATCTGTTGGAGGGAGTGGGCTTCTACAGCCCAATCAGTGAACTGATCCTGGGTTTCATATCCCAGGTAGCTGTAGAGTCATTTGTCATAGACCTTGTCAGCATTGATGTGTCTGACAGGTCAAGGAGTCTAGGGAGGGGGGAGAGCAAAGCTTAGCAGCATGTTGGAGCTTATCAGCAATGTACTGGTTATTGAGTTTGTTGGTTTGATCAGAGACAATGGGAATAGTGAGGGTATGCTCAGTCCAATCGATGGTGGGGTTGGCTACTTTCAGCCAGGGCATTCCTAGGATTGTGTTCTCACTTCTACAGTTGATGATATGGAAGAGGGTTCAATGGAGAATTCCGCAGGTGCAGACATAGAGTTCGGTAGTAAAGATGATGTCACCATACCTGTTAGAGGTTTGGTTGACGTTTCAAACTGGGATGGGGGTAGCAAGGTGGGTGAGGGGAAGGCAATGTTTGCAAGCAAACTGCCAGTCTAGGCAGTTGATGTTTGCACTGCTATCAACAAGGGTGGGGGTATTGACAGCTTTGAGAGTACGGGTGGGTTCTACCAATGAAACAGAGACACAAATCAATTTCTTTTTGATAGATACAATTGGGGACATACTAGAGACTCTCTAAGAAGAGGGGACTTGTGTCAATTGAGGCCTCTGCTTTAAAAATCCTGGTTAAGGAGAGACACTTTTTTGACCTTGCTGTCTTCTTCATCATCATCATCAATCTCTTGGAGAGAGGGAATAGCTTCTTTGACCTGCTAAACCTTTTGTCCAGCAGATTTTGCAGGGGTGGGATTGGCAGGGAAGTTGGGGCAGTTATGACTGCCATGGCTGGGTTTCCTGCAGTGGAAGCAGAGGTTATTTGCAACACAACATTGTTGCTCTGTGGGGGTCAACTTTGGAGTAGTGTGAACTGCATCTACATCCATGGCATCAGGATCTCTGGCAGGGCAAGCTGGGGTAGGAGCATGGTAGAGGGGGGTTTTGTAAGGCTTGGTGCTGTGTTCAGCGATCTCGTCAGCATGCTTCCAGTCCTTGTAGAAGTGGAAGACATTCTTGTCCCAGTCTTTGATGGTGGTAGGGACAGTGTCCATAGACATGATGCAGTGCATGAGGGAAGGGGGGAGGCCAGCAGAGTAATAACCAATGAGGACATGATCCTCAGTGATACCAGCAAGTTCCTTGTTCTGGAAGAACTTTGAGGAGTACTCAGCAAGGGGGGGTTGAAGACCTTTTAATGGGTCTTAGGATCCTGTTTCATGGTCATCTGGGTGGTGGACAGCCAAGCAATGGCAGAGGGCATGACATCCTTGTGGTCAAACGCTTTGACAAAGACATTGTAAAAGTCAGCCCAGGATCTGAGTTGAGGGGTGGACCTGGTGAGTGCTTTTCATTAGAACATGTCTGCCCAAGTGGCAGCGGACTTCTCAGTCATGTAGGAGAGGGCAAAGGTGATCATCCTTTCCTCTGTGTTGTAGATCTCATGGTTGATGGTGAGGTAGAAGAGCACAGTATTTATCCATGCTATAGCAGTGTTTGGGGAGCCATCATAGACAGCCAGGGTACTGATATGAAGTTCAGTGGGTTCCACAGGGGTGGTGAGGGTGGGGGCAGCGGTGGAGGACCCAGAGGATCCAATGGCCAGTTGGGAGGGCATTGGTGGGAGAAGAGGAACAATGGGACTGTGGATGACGGTTGGAGGAGTGAGGGGACAAGGGGTGATGAGTTCGTCAAAGAGACGGGTGAGGTCAGGGTCTTCTTCCTGAAGTGGAAGTGGTTCGTCAGAGGGAGTTTCCAAAAGGTACTCTTCTTTGTCATCAGGGGACGATTCAGAGTCATGGGGAGTCGAGGTGGGGTGCCACCTGGAGGACAAGGGAGGGGGTTGGTGGGAAATGGTGAAGGACTATGGCAATGGTAGCCTTGTAAAAGGGAAGCTAGACTTTTTGTTATGCTTGGCCTGGGTAGGGATGAGTGCAGAGCTAGTGGACGAAGGGGCAAAGATGAAGGGCTGGTGCCTTCAGGACAAGGGATGTTATCCAGAGGGTCTTCCTGTAGCAATGAGGGTACTTCCAGACAAGGAGAAGTCCTTGTTGGTGGACAAGGAGTGAAGGCAAAGGACCACAAAGGTAGATTGCAGGGTATGCTGGTAAGTCTAGTTTAAGGGTACATGGCTAGACTACAAGGGTTTATATACCTGTCCATAGGGTGCATGGACCAACTACCACTATAGGGAAGGGAAAGAGAAAGCAATAAGAGATCTGAGTTGGATCAGATGAAGGCATAAGCAGGAATGACAAAAGGTCCAGCTGGTCAGACAGCAAAGTAATAAGAGGCACATAAGCAGTAATGGTAAAGAAAGGAGAAAGGAGAAAGAAAAGGGGTGAATCATAACAGTAAGTATAGGGATTATATACTACAGAGTCTGAGGTTATGTATCAAGATGATTGAGGCAGATGACTGAGACAGAGGCAGAAGGGAAACTATTCTGGAGCTGTGCTTCTGGGTAGGAGAATGCTGGAGCTGTACTCATGTAGAGAACACAGCTGGGAGCAAAGTCTATGAGTGAATCTAAACTAAATAGAGATAAGAGATACAGGAACAGATAAGAGGAATAGAGTCCAGAGGTATGTACAGGAGTCAGAGAGGAGATAAGAATAGAGATGGGGATAGAGGAACAGAGATGAGACCTGGAGCTGACATGGGTCATGACATCACTCCACTAGCACATATGTCATCAAAATTGGCATTGGCATTGTTTCTTGGATGTCCAAACACCAGCCCATCATTTCTCTGTCAACCACTGAGGCCAAATATATCACTGTATGTGAAGCTGGCAAGGAGATTGTGTGGATGTGGAAAATGCTCTAGGAACTTGGTTTTAAGCTTTCTGGTGCATCCACCCTGCACATGGACAACCAGGCTGTGATCCAGGTAGCTAAACACCCTGAGCATCATGGTCAGATAAAGCAGCTTGATCTCAGGTGGTACTGGTTGTGAGATATGGTCAATGCAGGTGTCATTTCACCCCATTTCATGCCTACTGCAAGTATGCCTGCTGATTTTCTCACCAAAGCACTCCCTTGTGCTAAAGTGCAACAGTTCTGCAAACTGCTTGGATTGTCACAAGTCAAGAGAAGTTAGTCTGATGTTGTGCAGAGATGTGCAATTAGGGGGAAGTGTTGCATTTCTTTATTTTGCACTCTGCACTTTTGGGACTTTTACTTAGTCATGTTCTCAGCCACCTATGGTGTGGTATTGTTGTGTAGTGTTGTTGTAGCACTCCAGATGTAGTCCAGAGCTCACTGTCTTTGTCTTTCAGTTTCTGACAGTGAGCTCTAGGTAGGTCTAGCTATTCTACTCAAATACATAAGTTTCTGACAGTGAGCTTCAGCTGAGGGAATCCAGCTGATAACATAACACTTATGTGCAAATGCATCCTTTAAAAAAGAGCACTTGACTGGCATTATCTGTAGGAGACAAGGTTAGCTAACAGAGATGTGATTCATAGCTTATGGGCTAATCCTGAAACCCTCTATAAAGCCACAGCTACCAGATGTCAGCCATCTCTAGTGACAATAAAAAGGGGTAGGAGCTGTTTGCATACTTTTTAGGCTGAGTATTCAGGCCTTTTTAAAAACCTTTCTGTTTGCCTTTCTACATACATTTCCCATCACTTCACCCATCTCCACTCAATTAAAACATGCCTCTAAAAAAGATCAAAATGCCATATTCAAAGAAGATTGTGTAGGCTTTCAGGCTCAGCAAATCTGAGCCTTCAGATTGGATCAGGGACTCAAAATTAGATAAACAGAGCAGCAGAGATGAAGTGATGGAAATTGACACAGGTGTGCTGGCTTAATTCAAGAGCTAACTCTGCTGTATTGCATTTGAACCTTACTGCTTCAGATCCTGAATCCACCTGCCCTGGAAAACCTAGCATATGCTATTGCAACTTCTGTAATAGCAGTGCACAAATGCTGCATCAATGTACATTTTGTAAATCAAGAGTATGTGAGGAGCCAAAGATAGATATACCAGGCTGCATCATGTTCAGGTCTGCCAGTGTGATAGGAGATTTTCTGTGCTCTCACTACATGTATATGAAGCTCACAACAGAAAAGGGCCCAGTCTAGCCACAGGCAGGAGTTCAATTTCCCTTCTGAAAGGACTTTGTTGATTTCTTTTCAGTATGGGTTCTTGGAATACCCAGGTTGCATCCACTCAAAGGTGATATGACTGCTTGTCCTCATT
>JBBPLV010001062.1:0-11877 GCA_038089975.1 Boletellus ananiceps | reverse complement strand
GTGGTGGGTCCGGTGGCCTCCTGGGCCTCTTGGGATGCTTGCAGGGTGATGTGGCTGGCCTAGGTATGTCGCTAGTCTTGCATCTGTACCGTCCTCACTGACTTGTCGCTACTTCAGCTAGTGACCTATCCATATGTCTCAGCGTCTGCAGTACCGCAAACCGTCCCCTCCCTGTTGCCTTTTTTAGTTAGCCGACTCGCTTGTCCCCTCTGTCCTCCCAAGAAGACCCTGTCCCCGCTTGCTTATCCCCTCCCCCAAGACGACCCTATCCCCACTCGCTTGTCCCTTCTGTCCCCCCAAGACGACCCTGTCCCTGGCGCTTGTCCCCTTTGTCCCCCCCAAGACGTCCCCGTCTCTGCTCGCTTGTCCCCTCTGTCCCCCCCAGACGTCCCTGTCCCCGTTCGCTTGTCCCCTCCAAAATGGGCCCATCCCCGCTCGCTTGTCCCCTTTGTCCCACCAAGACGTCCCTGTCCCCGTTCGCTTGTCCCCTCCAAGATGCCCGTCCCTGCTTGCTTGTCCCCTCCACATCCCTGTTCCCACTCGTTTATCCCCTCTGTCCCCTCCACAACATCCCCATCTCCATTTACTTATCCCCACTGTCCCCTCCATGGTGCCACCGCTCATCACCAACCTCATGCTGCTCGTCCACCCAAGGACTCTATGACTATGCCAAGACCCAGCGCTACCCAACGCTCGTATCACCCTGGTCGAATCGGTTTGGTGCGTCCATTGCCCATCATTCACTGTCCAGCGACTGGCAGTGCCCTTCCCTTTGGTTGGTGTGCACTGCCGTCCCGCGGCCGCCAGGCTCACTGCCACACCACCTTGTGTGCGTACTACCTGGTAGCAACGGTTTGGTGCACTCGTTTGCCCACTGTTCAGCGCTAGGTGAGCGGCAGCACCCTTCCTTTGGTTGGTGCACATTACCGTCACCTTGTGCTCACCAGACCTGGTACACCGTACATTACAATGGAGTAGGGGGTGCAGCCCCAGGATACGACGGTACGTATCCTTCTGTCCCATTGACTGCCCATCACTGTCCTACCACCTCGAATGGCACGGCCGGTTTGCCTGCTTGCTGTGCCCGCCGAGCACACCCTCTCCATCTCATCATCACGTTTTCATGCAGTGTGACACTGCCATTGCCCTGAACGACTTCGACATTGCCGCTGTACCCAACTCGCTCAGTGCGTGCCCCTGTCCTCTTTCATCTCCTCGACTCGACATGGTGCTTGTATGCCATTGTGCTGCCCGCCGCCTATCACATCATCTCGACAACACGGCTGCGTTTCACGCGCCGTCGTCTCTATTCACTCCTGGGAGTCCCCTCTCAGGCTCATTGACAACCATTCCCAATTCCACCAATAGGCTGCTGCTGCAAGTGTCCTAACTGTCCTGTGTGGCGGGACATTCGCCGCCTCCCTGGTGGAACCTGTGGCATGGGCACCTTGTCCACTCACTCCCTCAGCCATCTCGCCCTCTCCTGCTTTTTCAACTTGTACGACAGCCACTCCAGCTCTCTTGCCGGCTCTGTCCTTGGGCAGCTTAACTGGTAGGTCTTGTGACTTCGAGCCGCCACTCACGCATTGACATCGACTACCAGCCTGAATGGCATCCGTGCGCTCTGTTGCAGGCCATTCGTGTCATCAACAATGCTTACCGGTTTAAACAGCTTCCGTGCGCCTCATCTCTGGCTGTTTACCAGTGCAGCCACTGCCGCCTTGCCTGTCTCTTTTTCCCATGTGGTCAATGCTGCAACGTCCTCTGTTCACGTGCTATCGGCTTACTGGCATTCGTCAACCACTGCCACTTCGCTCTCACACCATGCGCCATCGGCTTCACACCGCGTTTCAACATGCTTGTCATCCATCAAGCAAGCACTATCGACCCAGACTCGGCCGCTATTGTCTAACACGCGCCCTGGCGTACCCTCGTCGACCTCACCATTCTCGTCTCACCTAGTGCCGCACTGCATAGCCACCTGGCTTTAGCGTGCGTGCAGTGCGCTCTCAACTCGAGCGCACGACTTGGACCCAACCACCTCCATCTGACGCGCATAAGAGTGCCGTCTCTACCTGAGGCATGTTGCTTCCGAGATTCAGGTGATCGAGACAACCTTTATCAATCTCAGTGGTGCTGACGACGATGTCATTAGAGCTGCGTTTCAACGAAACACCAAGGTACGTTTGTTTGCCGCTTCTCACTCTCCATCCAGGCGCTGAATTGTCCTCGTATCTTGTCTGCATAGAAACACCCATAAACCCTAGTGGATATACCCCAGATCATCTCACTCGTGCGCTCACACCCCCTCATGGTCATCGATAACACCTTCCTATCTCCATTCTACCAGTCGCCGCTTCTTTTGGAACCGACGTCGTCACTCGCTGTCCCACAAAGTACATCAATGGTCACTCGGATGTGGTCATTGGCATTGCGGTTCTCCCTGCCCACCACACACAGCTCGTGGAAAGGCTGTGCTTCCTCCAGAACGTGTATGGTGCGGTAAGTGGATCTTCACGTGCTGACTCTTCTAGGTCGCAGCGTGAGTTGTCCACGACGACGTGGTGGGTCCGGTGGCCTCCTGGGCCTCTTGGGATGCTTGCAGGGTGATGTGGCTGGCCTAGGTATGTCGCTAGTCTTGCATCTGTACCGTCCTCACTGACTTGTTGCTACTTCAGCTAGTGACCTTGATTCGTGTTCCAAGTCGTGACGCGCATTGCTCGTTGCGTCATCTGTGCACCTTCATCTCCCAGCCTCGTCGATGCCATCGCCATTGCTCTCGCAGTCTCTGTCGCCTTCGACGTCTCTCCACTCAGCAAGCTCGCCCCAAAGAGCTCCCGGCTCAGCTACACAACTTGGCGTGCTCGTTTTGCTACCGCCACCATCGCCGCCTGTCGTATGCCATCTCCCGACGTCTCTGATGCCATCGCCGTCACCTGCATGTACTCCGTCGTGCTTGATGCTTTGCGGCTCAGTCGCCTGTCTACACCGCCTACTGGCCTACTGACTCGAATCTGCGCGATCGCCCCAGCAACGCACTCACATTCTGGCGTCACCGTCACCTTCTTTGGCTAGTTCCTGGGATCCTCATCATGCTGGCAAGCCGTCATCAACGCAGACTTGCGCACTGTCGTGCACTGCTTGCATGGAGCCTCATTAGGTGAGTACTGCGCTGCCTCGCGGTCGCACTCTGACGCGTTTGGAAGCTTCTTTGGCTCATCTACAGCGTCCTTGATATGCCCTCGCATTCCTGACACACTCGCTCTGCCCGCTGCAGCTCGACTGTCAGAGCTCACAAATCCGCTCCACTCCCAACTAGTGTTGCCGCGACTCGGCTAGCCGTGAGCTGGCTTCGGCTCGCAAATAATAAGCCGAGCCGCCTTGCAGCGCGAGAAGCCGCAGCTTCGGTTAAGCTGGCGGCTCAAGTCAGCTCAAGCCGCCCCTCATGCCGTCTCTGCCGACGGCCGCGCACACTGCCCACCATCTCACATGCCCTCACCCCACCGTCTCACGCGCCCTCACCATGTTGCCGTCACCCCCGCGCTCACCAGACCCGAAAGTACATCCATGGCCGCATCAGCGAGGATGCGTTCATGCAGTCGCTCTTGGACGGCTTGGACACCCCCGCGACACACAAGGCCAAACAGTCGCCCAGAAAGCACAGGCCAGCACACTCAGTGCACTCCAAGGAGAACCATGGCGATGTTGACTTGTCCGCCGACGGCGCGGAGAGCTGGGACTGGGCTGACATGGAAACCGATTTCATGATGGCCAAGCCCAGTCCCAAGAAAGTGAGCGACATCTTTTCCGTCTGCGCTCTTCCTGACACCACACAGCGATCACCCCATAGATGTCAGCGCTCCCCGGTCAAACCGCCCATGACTCCTCACCGCACGTGTTCCATGCCCTCTGGCAGCAGCGATGGCCCCGCTTTCCAGGGTCAGTCTCTCCTGAATGGTCACATGAGCGTAGGTGATATGATCACTGTCTCGGTCGATCCTGAGCTCCTTGCTATTGCTAGAGGCCTTATCTTGGATCTTACACCGCAAGACGTTGTCATAGGCGTGGACCATGAGCTCAATGTGGACAAGGTTGCTGCACGCCTGCAGGTATTGTGCAAGTCCCAAGGGCCTATTCGGCCCATGTTCTGGATCGACAGGGACGAAATGTCAGGCATGAGTTGTGTCCGCGACAACCTGGTGCAGCTGTTCTACGCAGATGGGGACATGAAGCGACTCGAGCTGGTCTTGGGTCTCCGGAAGCCAACATTCGAGGACAAGCAGGCGACGGTGGAGGCGTTGCGCAACGTTCCTGAGTACGTGACTGCAACAAGCACGCTCAACCCTCGCCAGGTGACAGCGATGACATGCGCACTGAGCACAAATGACTATGTGTTGATCCTCAGAATGCCTGGGACTGGGAAAACGACTGCGATTGCGGCACTCATTTGGACGTTTGTGGCCATGGGGAAGACAGTGCTGTTGACGTCCTACACCCATTCTGTGGTGGATACGATCTTGCTCAAGTTTGAAGGACAATGACTTCAGCATTCTCAGGCTTGGGAATGTGGACAAGGTGGGTCGTGTTACCACGTCGGAGGTGATGCTCAGGCTGGAAAGGCCTCTAGGTTCATCCAGACATTCGCAAGTTTACTGAAGCAGGAAGGACGGCCAAGACGATCGAACAACTCGAGAATCAGCTCGTGTCACCCCCTGTCGTAGCTACGACATGCTTGATGATCAATCAGTGAATATCCAGGCGTTGGGCGACCGAGGGCTGACATTGAGATTGCTGCAGTCCTCTGTTTTCACAGCGGACGTTCAACTATTGTATCGTGGACGAGGCATCCCAGATAACTCTGCCGACGAGTCTGGGTCCGTTGCGCTCTGCAGACAAGTTCGTCCTCGTCGGAGACTACTTTCAGCTTCCACCACTGGTAATCCTTGTTCTCGGACACCACGATGGCTCGGGTTTGACCTGCTTTTCCAGGTGCGGAATCCTGCGGCGAGGAAAGGCGGCCTAGAAATCTCGCTATTTCGCCGACTTTCTGAAGCCCGCCCGCAAGCGGTCGTGGACCTGACGTATCAGTACCGCATGAACGAAGACATTATGCTCTTGTCGAACAAGCTTATATATGGCAACCGCCTTCGATGTGGCTCAGAAACCGTTGCGAAGCGCACTCTGGTACTGCCTGACAAGAGGTTCATCGACACCCTTCGTGGGATGGGTCTGGCGCCTCCTGATCAGACCTCGTCCGTCGCGGTTGCGGCTGACTGTCACCCGCACGCCAAGTACCTACGACACACACAGGATCGATCCGATTGCACCAGCTGGCCATATCTGACAGGTTGGGCCACCAAAACGGCTTACGGCTTTGCGCGTACAGCATCGTCTGGTCCACTGGCATCGCATTGGAGTAGGGGGTGCAGCCCCGGGATACAAAGGTACGTACCCTTCTAGCGTCTATGCGCTGAGGTACCCCCCCAGATCTTGTATGCGGACGGCGCGCGCGACTAGCTTTCCCGCTGCGCCTGTGCCATTGGCCGCCCATCACCGTCCTACCACCTCGAACGGCATGTGCGGTTCGCCCGCTTGCTGTGCCGCCTCTCCATCTCCTCGTCGCCGCGTTTTCACGCAGCGCGACATAGTCACCGCACTCCCGGCCGATCGACTCTCAGGCTCGTCGACAACCGTTCTCTGCCAACAGGGTCCGCGCGCTTTCGTCGCCTCCCGTTTCCGTCTATCGACACACTAGAACACGTCGACAAGTACCACTCGCGCGTCGACATCGCCATCGCCCTGACGACTTCGACACTGCCGCTGCACCCGACTCGCTCGGTGCGCGCCCCTGTCCTCTGTCGTCTCCACTGACTCGACACGGTGCTTGTGCGCCATCGACCTGCCCGCCTATCGCGTCACCTCGACGACACGGCCGCGTTTCACACGCCGTCGTCCCTATTCACTCCCGACCGCTCGCGTCATCGGCGACGCTTACCGACTCGACCAGGCCCGTTCGAACGGCGTCCGCGCGCCTCGTCGCCGGCCGTTCACCAGCGCGGCCACTGCCGCCTCGCCCGTTTCCTTCGCCCATCCAACCAATGCTGCTGCTATCGGCTCACTGGCATTTGTCGACTACCGCCACTTCGCCCTCACACCCGGCGCCGCGCAACGCAGCCACTTGGCTTCGACGTACGCGCCCCCAGCTTCACACGGCGTTTTCGACACGCCCGTCGTCCAATGCGCGCCCTGGCGCACCCTCGTTGACCTCACCGCTCTCGCCTCGCGCGGCGCCGCACCACACAGCCACCCGGTAGTGTGCGGGCAGTGCGCTCGACCTCGACCCGAACTTGGCTGCCACCATCTAACGCGCGACCTGGCGCACCCTCGTCGACCTCACCGCTCCTGTCTCGCCTCGTGCCGCACGACCTCGACCCGGACTCAACCGGCCGCCGATCCGTTCCGCACGCGCACTGGAGCGCCGTCCCATCGACTGGCGCACCCTCGCCGACCTCACAGCTCCCATCTCACCTAGCGCCGCGCCGCGCAGCCACCTGACTTCAGCGTGCACGCCGCGCGTTCTCGACTCGAGCGCAAGGAATAGTGCTTCCCGTCAAACCCACCATGGCCGCAGCCACCCCTTTTTCCCACTCGAGGACAGCACGCCCGCCCCGGACCCGGCAGAACTTGCGAGCAGACTCACCATCCTCAGCAAGGCCCTCGTCTATCTTGGCGACATCGCCCGCTGCCGCGAGCTCTGCAACAGGTCGGGCAGGCGTCCCAAGGCCAGTCACGAGGACAGCACCATGCCCGCCAAGCGGGGTGGCCGCGATGGCCGGGGCAGTGGCGGTTGAGGCGGCGGCGGCATACCTGGCTTCAAGGCCATCCCCTGTGCATGCAACTATGACATGGTGATTGCGTGTTACAAACAAGCACGCCTGCTTGTGCCCTATGAAGGTAATCCGTCGCACCAGCTCACAATCCTTGCCTTCTACCAGGGCGACATGTTTGATTCCCTGTTACACTACTATCGTGCGCTCTGTGTCCACCAGCCGTACGAGACCGCGTCGGAGAACGTGAAAAAGATCCTCAGCAGGGCACTCGATCAGCAGGCAGAGAAGCTCAAGGACACTCACCCCGTGACAGTGGCGACGCAAGAACTCGCTCAGGTTGGCGCGACTGGCAACGAGTCGAAACACAGACGCTGGCTGGAGGACATGCGAGTCAGCACGAAGGGCACGAATGCAGGGCGGCGAACATACCTAGACTATCCACACTATCCCACAAACATCGCAAGCAGCCTATCAAGTGGCCGAACCCACCGCGTCGTCGTGGACGACTCAAGCCCCCACCTAGAAGAGTCAGCATGCGAAGATCCACCTACTGGATCAGGCGATCGCGTCGCAGCCGGGTCGGGCAAATTGGACGCGCATTGTACACATTGTACATGGACTCTGGAATATGTCAGAGCAATCCCATGGCACAAGACGTGCAGATGAAGGAGCTGGAGGCGATTGCGTGCGCTGCGGGCCCGGGAAGACACTGGGCAACTGAAGCCGTGACCTAGAAGTGTCCCCGCCCAGGCGACCACTTCGCGACCACATCGGGCGAGCTGAATGCGCCACACGCCTTGTATATAGCCCATGGAGGCTGTCAGTCCTTTCCCTGGCGACAAGATGCGAGGATGACGGAACGACAGGCCACTGCACACACTGGGCCTACAGCCAGATCGCCACCTGCGCGAGATGCGATTACCAAACAAGGACATCGCTCGGACACTGCGCACCCGCACTTGCTCATCACGGTGAATCCAGAGGTCGAGGAGTCGAGGACAAGTTTGACTTAGTTATATTGTCCATGTATGATGTACAGTTCCTTGTGCAAATATATCACCCTGGCTTGTCGACTTCAGTCGACTTAAAGTCGTGAGCCACGACTCAGCAAGCCGAGCCGAGCTGGTTACACATTATGGCTCGGCTCCATGCGGCTTAGCTAAATCAGCGACTCGGAAGTCGGCTATCAGATGGAGCTGCGGCAACACTAGGCACCGAGGCGGCTGCGAAGTCCTGCTCCTGGGTGGCTGCTGTAAATATCATGAAACATTCAGGGTTTTGCTGATGGATGACACTGGTCATGGGTGGGGATGTTTGCAGGGGCAGAGACAGGACTCATAAGGGTAGGCTGGGGTGAGTGGGCATGGAGCTGGGGCAGAGGATCTGGGTGAGGGCACCGCACACAAGGCAGCCGCCAGCGAGAGTCCTGCCGCATGGAACAGCCAGAGTGCAAGTGGCAACATGGCAGTCAGCCACGGAGGAGGCCTAGAACCACGACGACTGGAGTACTGACAACACAGAATCGTCAACCGCAGCTGCAACGACAGGCACAAGCGTGTGACTATCCAGACGCCGAGGACCAGTCGGAGGAGCACAGCAGGTCGAATGACGTTGCAGACACAACAGGCGACACGGATCGTCGTCCGGGTGCGCCTCCAGAGCCAACCGACGCAGCTGTATGCACGGTGATGGGTGGTGGTGTCGTACGGGTCAGGCTGGCCAGGTCCAGGGACAGCGGAGCTCAAGTAGGCAAGCTGAGGTGCTGAGCAGGGTCCAGGGGAGTCTACAGAGCCCCCATGCGGCTCAGGGTGAGCGTGCGAGGTTGGGATGTGGCGAGGGATGGGTCGAGATGTCGAGGTCAAGGGATAGTGCAGTGGCGATGAGGATCAGCCCACGAGTGCCCATGGAGCCCCCAGACGGCACAGAGGAACACGCATGGGTCGAGGGGGGAGGTGGTAAGGATGTTGAACGAAATGGTAGCGCCGCACTTGGACACGCAGTTACCGAGTTCGACGACATGATTCTGAGAGTCCCTCCAGACGCTGGGCTTGAGGGGGAGACTGCTGAGATCGGTCGAGTCGAGTTCATTGAGGTGGAGAGAGCTGGATCGCTTCGGGACGTGCCAATTGAAGGGAAGAGAGGAAGGGCGATTGTGTACAAGCAATCGACGACTGTTGACAGAGATGATGAGTACCTCTCACAAATCATGGACGACTTGCCTGAACCAACGGAGCCACCAGACGCCCCAGCGTACCAATGGAACGAGTCCCTGAGCATCTCACTCGAGGGGAAGTATTGTGGGTGTGAGCCACGATGTCGTATACACCGGGGACGAGGTGGCAATGTCGGGGGCATCTGAGCACGTCAAGTATGCTGCAGATGTACTAGAGAAGCGACGGCATGCGTCGCATGACAAGCGTGAATGTTCAGACAATGCAACGGCCGAGTACTCACCTAGGCCGGCCCCAGATGAGCGGAGCGCAACGGCCGTCAAAGTGGTGAAGACAGCGGCACTAGGGCGTGTCCAGAACACCGTGAATAGGCTGGCAAAGCTGGAGAATGCGTCAGAACACGCCGGAGAATGATTGGAGCACAAGGTTCACTTCGGATGCTCCAGACGAGCGACAGCGCGAAACGGCTGTCCTGCGCGGCCTCCACAGCCGACAGGGATGCCCCACAGGCGATCTGGACGAGCACATCATTGAAACGATTGCGCCACGTCGATTGTGGAGCCAGGAGGTCATCTGGGTGAGCTGGTCAAGTTGAGACACGTTGAGCGTGATTGGACGCGTGGGAACGATGGCGACGGCATTGTAGACGCTGACGTTGGGATGGGGCGTCAGATGGATGACCAAACGAGCGGCACTTGCTGCAGTTCAAGAGGACTCGATACAACGACGCTGGCTGACAAGGACGAAGGTCAGCCCGGGAGGTACTGATCTGAAACGGCAAACATACCTGGGTTATCCACACCACCCTCCAGGCATCCCACCCTGTCGTCAAGGAAGGCTCGAGTTGAACGCTAGAAGTGTCAGTCAAGTCAGTCAGGCGAGACTGACTTGCCATGCTGTACGGTCGCATCGAGGCCAAACCGGAGTGACTAGATATGCTGTATATGACGCGGATGGAGCGTCTTGGCGCCACGCTGGGCCAGCCAGCAGTCAGACGAGCTTGGAATGGCACCATGCGCGTTCTGGAGGAAGTGCAGCTTTTCCACGAGCTGCGTGTGGTGGGCAGGGAAAATGTTAACACCCATGACCATGTCCGAGTGACCATTGATGTACTCTGTGAGACTGTGAGTGACGATGTCGGCTACAAGAAGCGACGACTGGTAAGATGCAGATAGGAAGGTGCTGTCGACGACTATGAGCGATCAGATGGGTGTGAGCGCGCGAGTGAGATGATCTGGGGTATATCCACAAGCCGAAGTGTAGGATTCGTAGGTGTTTCTATGCAGATGTGCTACAAGGACAATTCAGTGCCCAGATGGAGGGTGGCAAGTGGAAAACAAACGTACCTTGGCGTTCGGTTGAAACGAAGCTCTAATGACGTCGTCAGCACCGTCGAGATCGATAAAGGTTGTCTCGATCGCCTGAATCTCGGAAGCGACATCCCTTAGGGTCAACACCGTGGCGTCCAGACGGAGAGCCTGCGGAACGTCGGGAGACCTCGAGCTGACGTTTCCACTCGTCCATGAGTTCACGTAGGGAGGCGACCTTGGTCTTGATAGCTCCGTGCTCGGCGAGCATGTCCTCAAGCGCACGCACCTTGTTGACATGGCTTGTGAAGGATGCCTGTGTCTCATGAAGCTGGGTACAAAGTTCATTGAGTGTGGTGACCGGAACAGACCCGGACTCGGGGGTTTGAGCAGGCCCGTGTGTTGGCTGTGGTTGCAGAGGTCGAATGGGGGGGCAGGTTGGAAGGGAAGAGCGGAATATTGTGTGGCTGTGAGAAGTCGTCAATGAGGAGCTGACCTGGCGAAGCGGTGACGACTCACCAGCGTACCGCTCAGGGGGTCGTGAATATCGTTCATTGTAACTCTCAACGAGTGGAAATCAACACCAGTCTTGGGGCTTTTTTGGAGCTCTCCTTGTAGACGGTTGACAATGGGTATAATCGAAAGGGACGGCGCAGGCGAAAACGGCCAGGTGGACGTGGATGCGTGGGCACGGGCGGCAGTCAAGGGGACAGCGCCCCAGTGCACACGCGAGATGGGAGCAGTGAGGTCGACGAGGGTGTGCCAGGGCGCATGGTAGACGATGTCAGCCGAGTCCGGGTCGATAGCGCTTGCTCGATGGACGACGAGCGTAACCTAACGCTGTGTGAAGCCGATGGCGCACGGTGTGAGGGCGAAGTGGCGGTGGTCGACAAATGCCGGTGAGCCGATAGCGCATGAATGGAGGATGTGGCAGCATTGGCTGCATAGGCAAAGAGACGGGCGAGGCGGCAGCGGCCGCGCTGGCAAACGGCCGGCGACGAGGTGCGCGGATGTTGTTCAAGCCCTGTTCGAACCGGTAAGCGTTGTCGATGACATGAACGGCCGGCGACAGAGTGCGCGGACACTGTTCGGGCTGGCAGTCGATGTCGACGCGTGAGTGGTAGCTGTCGACGAGTTCCGGTGTCGATAGACAGGAACAGCCGGCGACAGAGCGCACGGACGCTGTTCGGGCTGGTAGTCGACGTCGACGCGTGAGTGGTAGCTGCCGACGAGTTCCGGTGTGTCAATAGACGGGAACGGCTGGCGACAGAGGGCACGGACGCTGTTCGGGCTGGTAGTCGATGTCGATGCGTGAGTGGTAGCTGTCGACGAGTTCCAGTGTATCGATAGACCAGAACGGCCGGCGACAAAAGCACGCAGATCCCGTTGGAATCGGGGACGGTTGTCGACGAACCTAAGAGGAGTGAATGGAGACGACAGCACATGAAATACAGCTGCGTCGCAGAGATAACGCGACAGGCGAGCAGCACGATGGCACACAAGCACCATGTCGAGTCGAGGAGACGAACGAGGACGGGGGCGCGCACCGAGCGAGTTGGGTGCAGTGGC
>JBBPLV010001061.1:496-11886 GCA_038089975.1 Boletellus ananiceps | reverse complement strand
TCATGTTCTTTGGTTTTAATAACGCTCCTCCCACCTTCCAGGCTTTCATGAATCATATTTTCACTGACATGATTGCTGAATGTTGGCTAAAGATCTACATGGACAACATTGGAATTCACACCAAGGACAACTTGCAACTACATCATTCCCAAACCAAACAAGTACTCCTCCAACTTCATGAACACAATCCCACTCTGAAGATCTCCAAATGTGCTTTTTTGATGTAGCTACCATGGAGTATCTCAGACTGATCATTGGACAAGGACATATTCACATGGATCCCACCAAACTCTCAGCAATCCAGGAGTGGCAACCCCCTGTCTCCATCAAAGGTGTTCAGTCATTCCTTGGGTTTGCCAACTTCTATTGCAAATTTATCCCCAGCTTCTCTGATCTCGTTGCCCCCCTCACACTCCTCACCTGCAAGGATGAACCCTGGCTCTGGACCTCTCTTCAACAACGAGCCTTTGATACCCTGAAGGATCAGTTCTCCTCTTCCCCAGTCCTTGCTTTCCCCAATGTTTCCCATCCTTTCTCACTCATGACAGGCACCTCTCTCCTCGCTGCTGGCGCTGTGCTTTTACAGTCTGACTCTAATAGTGATACCCATCCTTGTGCCTACTTCTCCAAGACCTTCAGTCCTGCAGAGCAGAATTATGACATCTATGACTGCAAGCTGCTTGCTGTCACCCTGGCACTTCAGGAATGGTGACAGTATCTCCTCAGCACTTCTCATTCTGTCACCATCCTCACTGATCATAAAAACCTCTCCTACCTTAAGGACCCCCCCACAAACTCTCTTGTTGCCAGGCTTGCTGGTCTCTCTTCCTTCAGGACTTCAACTTGGTTTGGCAGGTTACCCCTGGTACTCACATGGTCCTAGCCAATGCTCTTTCATGCAAAGACCTTGTTGATACCTCCCTTGACAATGTTTCCTCTTCCATTCTCCCAGATCCCCAGATTATTGCTGTGCTTGACCTTGCCCTCGCTAATACTATATATTCCTCTTCCTCCTTGGACCCTCTTGTCCTTTGTGCTATCCAGAGCCTTCAGGAGGGTTCTCCCCTGTTTCCACACTCTACTCTCTCAGACTGGTCTTTCAACAATGAACACCTCTTCTTTCAGTGTTGTCTGTATGTTCCTCCTGTCTCTCTCACTCCCCCCTCCTCACTCTTCATACATCCCCTGCCACAGGCCATATGGGCTTCTTTCACACCAAGGCTCTCATTGAATGAGACTTCTGGTGGTCTGGTCTCTCAACCTTCATTAAGAATTTTATTGCTGGCTGTGCTCTCTGCCAGCAATCCAAAGTCAACACTCATCCCACTGTCCCCCCTCTATCTCTCATTCCCTCCACCATGTCTCTACCATTCTGCCAACTCTCAATGGACCTCATCACCAACCTTCCTGTATCTTTGGGTTTTGATTCCCTGTTGGTTGTGGTCAACCATGGGCTTATGAAGGGGGTGATTCTCATTCCTTGCACTAAAACTATCAATGCAGCAGGAGTAGCACAGCTCTTTTTCCATCACATGTTCAAAAGGTTTGGTCTTCATGACTCTATTATCTCTGATTGTGGTCCACAGTTCACCTGTGTGTTCGCTTGAGAGCTTGCATGCCTTCTCCACTATGATGTCCATCTCTCCACTGCTTACCACCCTCAAACAGACAGACAAACTGAATAGGACTAATCAAGAGATCAAAACCTACCTCCACCTCTTTTGTGCCAATCAACCCTATTCCTGGTCCTCATTCCTTACCACTGCTGAGTTTCACCACAACTCTTCCCCTCACTCCTCCACTAAAGCCTCCCCATTCTCCCTTATGCTGGGTTATGAACCATGAGCCTATCTAGCTCTGAGAAAGACATTCATTCTAGCTCTCTCCTCCCACCTCATTCTCCTTGAGGAATCCTGAAAGGAAGTACTTGTAGCACATGAGTCAGCATGTCAGCTAATGATACCACACACTTCTTGGAAATTCTCTCCTTGGAAAGTCAGAGATAAAGTATGGCTGGAAGTGACCAACCTCTGCATCCCCTTCCTATCTCAGAAACTCGCTCCCAAATGTCTAGGCCCCTTTGAAATCTCTCAGGTTCTATCCCCACTCACGTACCACTTATGTCTTCCACTCACATGGAAAATACACAATGTATTCCACACCACCCTCTTATCACCCTTTCGCTCCACAGACACACATGGTCTGTCATTTCCTCCACCACATCCTGACATCATAGAAGGTGAAGAAGAATATGAGGTAGATGGCATTCTTGCACACAAGGGTTCTCCTGGTCATTATCAGTACCTGACCACATGGAAAGGTTACTCAGCATCAGAGAATATGTGGGAACCAGAGAGAAATCTCCATCATGCCAAGTCCATCCCCTCCTCTTATAAAAAGACTCACTCCCTATGATAATTTCGATGTTGTCTGTCTCAGTTTTCTTCTTTGTCACCATTATCTTGAATTCCCTTCTCTTCCTGCTCAAATATGCCTGCTACATTCTCTGCCCCATCACTCACTTTGTCTTCTTCTCACTCCAGCTTTTCTTCTACTTCTCCATTGCGTTCACGACCTGTGCAGCCTACCTTTCTTCCTGCTTCTTCTATCTACACCCTCTATGCCACCATCCTTGCCAATCCTGTCCTTGTTCATGCCCTCGACAGCGATACACTCTTCGAGCAGGACAAGATTACACAGGAGCTCATGTGCCATTTCCATGATGCCTCTCGTGTTCAATCATTTCACTTCCAGTCTGCCCCTTCTGATTTATCTGTTGACTTTGGCCTCCTGCTTCATTTGTTGATCAATCATCTCTCTGAATGTATCCTTGTCATCCTTCATCTCCATGGTTTCCATTGCTACGTTGAACATCTTGACCCCCAATTACTTTACCCCACCTTTTGCCACATTTACCTATCCATGCCTATGGACGCTCAGGACCATTATATTCATTCCTTAGAAGCTTTGGAGGTTCACCCTCTACCTTTGCCTGTTCCTGCTCCCCCTTCTCCACATCCTCTCCTCACTCATCTCTCCATGGCCCTGTCCACTCCCTCCTCTAGAGATGTTCTCTCTGACTCATCCAGCAAGTATGCCCTTGATCAGTCTGCACTTGCCCTTAATTGGGCCAACATCCAACTCATCTGTCTCCCCAATGGCTCACAGGTCCTCTCCTCAGCCATCCAAACAGTCACATCTCCCATTTGTCAATGACCTGCCACCTCCCTCACCTGCTGCTTTCACTGCAGTCTTCTGGGTCATTATCGAGATGACTGTCCAGAATGTTATGCCAGGCATACAATCCCTGGTTTGAACAGTTCCACTACTGTTCGACTATCATTCTCAACTGTTTGACTATGTTCTTCTACTGTTCGACTGGTGTTAACAGTAGAAGCAGCACACTCTCGATAGTGGTGTGAAGACTAATAGAGCTTTTTGAGATCTTGCTATCCTTCCTAGGACTTGCGGTGGCCAGAGACTGCACGTAGGATTGCGCAGAACTAGCTAGAGATCCTCTATAGTACAGGGCACAGTTTAAATACCTAGGTAGAGCTGTACATTGCTAATTGTAGTAATTCTGGGTATGGTAATGAAGAGTTGCCTAGTGTGGTAGTGTGGGAGACACAGCATCAATAAAGAGATAATGCCGTAGGAGGACTACATGTCTGGAAGTAGCAAGTGGAGCACACCAAATGTGATAACCTAAGAGTCCCTATCCAGTAGCAGATACAAAGGGAATACCAGGTAGGTAGCATCGTCTAAATGCAAAAGAAAGGTAGACAAGGAGAATATAGAGGAGTTGTACCATAGACCATATGGACCTGGGGTAAAGTCTGTAACAGTACCCCCATCGTAGACCTGAGACAGCGACTCAGGCAAGATCGGCCTGTTTGTTTTGACCAGAATCTCCCATAGAGAGTCTGTCAAAGGAGTCCCCATCCATGGCCTTTGGGCAATTTGGCACACTGTGGCCTCGAAGTCTGCAGCATCAGCACTCCTGTTCAGGACAAGCATATTGGGGGTGGCCAGGTGCTGGGAGAAAGCAGTAGGGGCAAAGGTAGTCCAGACAGGTGGTTCGGTAGTGTGATCTTGAACCGCATTGATGGCAACTTGCTGCTCAATCTGATCCTCCAGGAGTGGGAGAGACAGGGCTAGGGGATCGAAGTTCTCCATCTGTGATATTGTGTCTTCTCAGTCTAGCCAGAGCATGAATTCGCTGAGCTGCTCATTGTCATCGAGGAGCTGGGGGGGGTATGGAGAGAGCAGGTGAGGTAACAGTGCAAGGAGGAGGGGTGACTGGTTCTGGGGGAATGAAAGGTGGGATTGGCATTGGGGGTTGGACTGTCGCATTAATGGCTGGGATAACGGGACGTGAAGTTGGGGTTCCCACTGTGCTGACTCTGGTGTGATGGTGTTCACCCAACAGACTCCTCAATCTGGAGGTGGGGGCATCAGCCAAGTAATGCACCCTTTCCTCTTCCATGAGGGAGTGGAGTTGTTGTCTGAGGAGGGGGAGATAGACATTCCAAGGGAGCTGTTCTATCAACTCCAGCAATCCAGCTTCTTCAAAAAATTCAAAGAGGGTTCATTGGGCTCTTCCTAGGTTTGTAAGAGCTGTCATAGTGGTGAATCAGTGCTCAATCCCTAATGCAGATGCAGTGCAGAGCAGTGCAATGCTGTCGATGGTCTGATGGTGGACTTGAACAAAGAAAGAGTAAAACCGAACTAACAAAGGGAGGTAAGGGGAGAAATGAAAAAGTGAGAGGTTTTCTAAGGCGAGTATGGCTGCAGGATTGTCCAATAGGTTGAACAGGAAGGTGTTCAAGTGAAATTCCAGAAGGCGATCCAATCGTAGCGGAGGGTTGTCAAGATCAGACAAGGGCTTTGAGAGGGCTGGCATGAGATGGGTTCCTTGGAGAGTGTTCAGTACCCTCTGTGTGTAGTATTCAGTGAGAAAAGAAGAAATGCTTGTAAAGTTGGAACCAAGGGTAAAGACTACCAGCCTGAGGTATTTCCTCCCCACTGCCCTGCTCTGTTGCTTGGATCAGGGAATGTCACTGTGAAATGCAGAGACCAACCTGGTTCTAGTCGCACTGGTGGCTGCTGGTCCTGGGTGGGCTTGTCTGCCAAAGCAACCGGAGGGGGAGGATGATGGTGGCGAGTAGGAAGGGGGACTAGCATATACTGAATGTCTACCTGTCGGTTCAAAAGTCATCAATGGGTGTCCCAAAGACAGAGAAGTATAAGAATGAAAGGGAGGAATAGGAAGACAAAGTAGATAGCAAGAAGGTTAAAGTGGGGGTTGAGAGGGAAGGCATATCATAGGAGTATTTAACCAGAGGGAGGTGCTATGATCTCGTTCTTCTTCATCCGGTTTGCAGGGAAGTCATTAGGTTGCAACACTTTATATTCCTCTAGTAGTTCATGAGAGTTTTCCAAATTCCTTTCTGGTTTCCAAGTGTTTTCTACTGCAGAGTATCCTTTCCAAGAGACTAGGTACTGCCTTCAGGCTGCAGAACCCCTGTGGCCTAAGATTTGCACCACTTTGTATTGTTCTTCTCCATCGATTTGATCTGGAGGTGGGTTGATGAAATTGGGCCTGTGCTCCACGGTTTGACGATAAGGGGTTAGGAGAGAGGCATGAAATACAGGGTGCACCCACCATGTTGGTGGAAGTCTGAGTCAATAGGTTACTGGGGAGATAACTTGTTCAATTTCAAATGGACCCTCTCATCGAGGAGCTAGCTTCCAAGATGGGTAATGAAGTTTCAGGTGCTTGTTGTTGAGCCAGACTTGATCCCCTATTTTCCATGGTTTGTAAGACATATGAACCCATTCTCTCATCAATTGTTGTGCCACATGATGGGCCTGCTGTGCTTCATCCCTGGCTTTGGATAAAAGGGTTAACCTCTGTTTGAGGGCTGGGATGAAGGTTTTCCTAAGGGTGGGGTAAGAACAGGGTTCATAACCCATCATGAGAGAGAATGGGGACTGCTTGGTCACCAAATGCACTGTGGAATTGTGCACAAATTCTGCCATGGGGAGGAGGTCAGTCCATGTGGACACATTCCCTTGGCAGAAGATGTGGAGGTAAGTCTCCAATTCCTGGTTGACCTGTTCAGTTTCTCCATCAGTCTGTGGGTGGTACATCGTGGAGAGGGCAAGATCATATTCCAGTAGTCAGGATAGCTCTCTGGCAAAGGTGGAAGCAAATTGGGAGCCACGATTGGAGATGCATCATTCGTGAAGTCCAAATCTAGAGAAGAGATGGCAGAAAAAGAGATTGGCTATGCCTTTTGTGTCAATGTTCTTTGAGCAAGGGGTGAAAATTACCCCCTTCATAAGGCCATGGTCGACCATGACCAGAATCGAGTCAAATCCCTGAGATAGGGGCAAATCAGTAATGAGGTCCATGGAAATGGATTGAAAGGGGCACATGGTGGTGCCCAGGATTGGCCAAGCCAGCAGTACAGTGGGGTGTGTCATAACTTTATTTGCCTGACAGGTGGCACAGCCGAGGAGGTACTTTCACATGAAAGTGGAAAGTCCTGGCTACCAATAGTCACGTTGTAACAGGTGTAACATCTGGAAGAACCCAGGATGTCCAGAAGCAGGGGCCGTATGCATGGAGTGGACAAGATCCTGGCAGGCAGCCTCTGGAATGTACAGGCAGGCCTTGAAGTACAGCTTCCCATCATCAAAATGCCAGTTGGAGTGTTGGGCACAAGACAGGAGGGAAGTACCAGCTTTCAAGGCATTCAAGGTGTCAGAAACAAATAGATCCAAGAAGGTGGAGTGGGAGATTTTGGTGATGAGAGCAGTGTCCAAAAGGTGGACAAAATGTTCTGGAGATAACAGAACAATGTCCTGGTTGTCATCAGAGGTGGCAATGTTGGGAAGTTGGGATAGTGCATCTGTGGGTCCCATGTAGGATCCTGGTACATGGAGGAAATGAAGGTCAAAGTCCTGGAGAAACAGCATCCATCAGGCCTGGCAGCAAGACAATTTATGAGGTTGTTTGAAATAGGCCAGGTTCTTGTGGTCTGTGAGGACAGTGACAGGGTGTACAGTCCCAGTCAAGTACTGCTTCCATTCCTCGAGTGCCCTGATGACTGCTAACAATTCCTGGTCATAGATGTCATAATTCTGTTCTTCAGGGGAGAAGGTTTTGGAAAGGTAAGCACAGGAGTGAAGGTCTCCATTTGCATTCTTGTGCAATAGGATGGCCCTGGACACTACGAGGGAAGTGTTGGTCATTACCCAGAAGGGTGAATCCGTGTGAGGTAGTTGGAGGACTGGCCATGAGAGGAAGGCTTTTTGGAGTGTCCAGAAAGCTGATTCACAATCCAGGGACCAATCCCAGACAACTCCTTTCTTTGTAAGATCATGTAACGGTCATGCGGTAGAAGAGAATCTGGGGATGAACTTTCAGTAAAAATTACAGAAACCAATGAAGGATCAGACTGCTTTTACAGAGCAGGGAGGGGTCCATTCCTGAATTGCTTTTAACTTGGAAGGATCAAGCATGACAGCTCCTGGTCAGATGATCATCCCAAGATATTCCACTTCCTGGACATTGAAAAAGCATTTTGAGAGCTTCAGGAAGAGGTGATGTTCCTTCATTCATCAGAGTACCCTGAGTGTTCACTGGTGATGGAGTTGGGTGTCACCATTGGTATGGATGATAAGGTCATCCATGTAAATAAGAAGCCAACCTTCCGATATCATGTCTCAGAAGATGTCATCTATTAAGGCCTGAAAGGTGGATGGAGAATTGCACAATCCAAAGAACATTATGGTCAGTTCATATAACCCAAACGGGGTGATAAATGCTGCCTTCCAAGTGTTGGAGGCTTTGATTCGGACATTGTTGTATCCCTATTGGACGTCCATTTTGGTGAATAAGGAGGAATCTTTGAGTTGATCAATGAGGTCGAAGATGAGAGGAAGGGGATAGGCATTCTTAACCATATGCTGGTTGAGATATCAGTAATCCTGACAAGATTGTAATCCTCCATCCTTTTTTTTGCACAAAAAAGAAAGGAGATGCTTGAGGGAATTTTGAGGGTTTAATCTTTCCTGACTTCAGGTGTTCATTGACAAAGGCTTTACAGGTGGCTAACTCCATTGGATTCAGGGGATACGCCTTTGTGACTTTCAGTACAAAGTCTGGAGTAACGTCAATGACATGGTCATAGGGGCGAGAGGGTGGAAGTTCTCCATCTTCTGGTTCCTTGAAGATCTTCTTGAACTCTGCATATTCCAGTGGGAGAGTTGTTTCCAGTCTTTCTACTTGTTGGGCCAGCTCAGTGGAGATAGTTACATATGCAAGCAATTCTGAGTCTGGGGATATTCCCAATTATCAGAGAAGATATCATTGTTTGATCAGATTGGATCAGTGTGTGGTGGATGGGGAATTTGGTATATCAATCCGACCAGTTGTCCAATTGATGGTAGGGTTAATATCCCTTAACTAAGTAATACCCAGTATGACTTTTTCAGTGCCACAGTCAATGACCAGGAATTTTCTTTGTTCTGTTCAAGAACCAATAGCAACTTGTAGGATAACATAATTCCTGATTATTCCATTCTTGTTTTTGGAGCCATCCACATTGTTAGCCCAAATGGGCTTTGGTAGTTGCTGAGTTTTCCATCTGTGTAGGTGGACAAGGTATTTGTTAATGAAGCATCTGGTTGCTCTACTGTTGACGAATGTGGTAACATCAATGCTTTTGGTTGCATTGGATTCATATAGGTGAATGGAGAGTTTGATTGCTCTAGAGTCTGGGCCTAATACAAATACAGATGCAACTGAAAGGGGAGGTAAAGACATTGCCACTTTCCGCCTGGTTAAAAATCCTAGGAAGTGTTGAGCTTCCAGATCTCTTGATCCTCTGAAGTACAGGTTCGGAGAATTCGAAGAAGTTCCTCCCAAGGTAGATCCAACTTCTGAATAAATTCCCCTAAGGCATCCTCCCTAGTTTCTACAGTTTTTACATTGTGAGCCTTTGCTTGGAATCTCTGAGGTTCACTTCTAGGATGATTGGTAGTTCAACACCCCACCCTGTGGCAAATGAAGCATTTGTTGTTCTTCATATGCTCTGTTTGTTTGACGGGTGTTAGACATATAGCATCTACGTCCATCGTGTTTGGGTCTCTGTGATTGTGGGAACTTCCAGAGGAAGGAAGTGGCATATAAGTCCTTCGTTCTCTAATCTTTCTGAGGCATTGGATATTTTCATCAAATACATGAGCCTTCTTTATCCGGTCCCTCCATTTCATTGGCTGGGGGTTTAGAGTAGCCATCATGTTAGCTAGCCTTTTGTCCACCCCTCTTCGCAAGATATCAATCAGGATGTCTTCATGTCCTGTTTCTAATTGACTTCTCATTACCTTCAGCTCGAAGGTGGTAACATAGGTGTCAAAGTTTCCTCTCTGTAACCACCCAGGTAACACCTTCTCACTCCCATCCTTGAAATTGCTTTGCTTCAGCTCATATAGCTCATTCCAAGACCTTTCCTGCTGTCCAGAGGGGACAAAGGAATCATGAAATGCTTCTTGGAATTGGGCAAAGGTGCTATCTGCAACTTTTGGATACCAGATTTCAACAAAAGCTGCTGCTCGTCCTTTGTTCATCTTATTGAGGCAGGTGAGGATCAGGAGCGAGTCATTGTCATAAATGTTCTGGTTTATCATAAAGAATGCAGTCATTGCTAGCATCCATCTTGTGGCATTGGTAGCAGTTCCATCGAAGTCTCCAGGCAGGGCTGCTCAGAGTTCTCCTTTTTTGTCATTATGCATGGGGTCTGCCATTGGGATATCCTCTTCATGGTCTGGATTAGTTATGAGTACAACTGGAGAAAGTGAAGGGGTGGTGAAGGAGGGGGGAATGAGAGTGGTGTGTTTTAGTATAGTTTCCAGAGTGACTGATCTTCTCCTCTGTCATTCTCAGAATAGTAGGCTCAGAGGGGGAGGTCTGGGTGCTCTGGAGGAAGTGGCTATCCATCAAGGAGGGATAGGAGAACTGGTTTGATAGGGGTTTTCAAAAAATCTGGGTTCTACTGGGGTAGGGCCAGGAGTTGGCTTGTCTTCAAAGAACACTTCCTCGTGTTCAGTTCCTTCCTCATACTCAGGGAAGGATTCTTGCTCTTCTGGAGTTTGGTAAGACGTGGTTCCTGGTGTCTCACCCTTCTGCTGAATAGCAGGGGTGGAGGGAAGAGCTCGTTCTTTTGTTACACCGGGCGTACAATCCCTGGTTTGAACAGTTCCACTACTGTTCGACTCCCATTTTCAACTGTTTGACTATGTTCTTCTACTGTTTGACTGGTGTTAACAGTAGAAGCAGCACACTCTCGATAGTGGTGTGAAGACTAATAGAGCTTTTTGAGATCTTGCTATCCTTCCTAGGACTTGCGGTGGCCAGAGACTGCATGTAGGATTGTGCAGAACTAGCTAGAGATCCTCTATAGTACAGGGCACAGTTTAAATACCTAGGTAGAGCTGTACATTGCTAATTGTAGTAATTCTGGGTATGGTAATGAAGAGTTGCCTAGTGTGGTAGTATGGGAGATACAGCATCAATAAAGAGATAATGCTGTAGGAGGGCTATGTGTCTGGAAGTAGCAAGTGGAGCACACCAAATGTGATAACCTAAGAGTCCCTATCCAGTAGCAGATACAAAGGGAATACCAGGTAGGTAGCATCGTCTAAATGTGAAGGAAAGGTAGACAAGGAGAATATAGAGGAGTTGTACCATAGACCATACAGACCTGGGGTAAAGTCTGTAACACGGAATATCAATGCCCCTCCTATAATGCCCTTGCCCCTGGCCATCCTGCTCGCTGTTGTTTTACCACACATTGTTCTTTCTGTCACTGATGGGGACATGGACCCCACTTTTGTCCTACACATACCTGTGGATGCTGCAATCAGACTGGTCACCTCCTCAATGACTGTCTATTTGAACATTACACTCCTGAACAAGCTGCTGGAGTTTTTGCTGGCCCTGCTGTGCCGCCAACCAGACCTTGAGGTTCTCAAGCCTAGAGCTCAAGCATATGAAGAGGGTAATGTTATGATTTCTTTCCTCTATCTAGATATCCTCTTGTTATCTTGTCTTTGCCCATCCTGTTCCTGTGTCCCTGGCCTTTTTCTATACACTTATGTTCATGTCCTTCTCCTATGGAATGTTCTCGAAGTCTCAGTCATTCCTCTGTAGTAATAATGCTCATGCCTTTGTCCAATTCAACTCAGACCTCCCATTTATAGTTTCTCTTTTGTTCTTCCCTTCCATGGTACCTGGTCTGTGCATGGTTGTCCCCACTGTTAGAGCATGTTCTTCTCCACTCCACTCCAGTCAGTCGGAGGTGCAGATGGAAGGTCAAGAT
>JBBPLV010001060.1:0-11886 GCA_038089975.1 Boletellus ananiceps | reverse complement strand
AGAGACGTTGAAAGAGGCTTCGCTATTGTTTACCATTCATCCCATGCACTTGACGGCGCAAGACCAGCACGAACTTCAGCTTGACTTAACAAAGGTACCGAATCCGCGTTTCAAGGAATCATACACATTTCAGTTACCGTTGGGATTCTTGTTGTCGTGAGGCCGATGTTTTTTTATTACGGTTGTTTGTGACCGCTCATAAGTTTTCAGCCACTCGCAACTCCTTGAAAGGGATAGACTGCTTTTGGTATTGACCGGCAGCAATGGTAACCTGTACCTGCACTTGGATCACCTAAGTGGGATCGAAAACTCCATCAGACACGAGCGTGGCAAGATGCTCCATCGAGATAAGATTGGCGAGGATTTTCTGTTGGCATTTGATGAGTCTCAAGCTATGCTTGCTGTGATTTCTAGCGAGAAGGTATGAGGCTGAGAATCGGATATTAAGGTTATATTAAATTCCTCTAAGTTACAGTTACACATCTTTGTTCATGATGAGAGTCAAGGGTTTACTGCCTCTGGTAGTACCATTAACCTGAATTTGTGGTACGGCGAGGGGACGACGATCAAAAAAGCTTGTTTTACATCAGGAAGCGAGGAGCTTTTGCTCGTCGACTCACAAGGTGTCGCCCGGGTGTTTTCACTCACCACTATGCAATTCCGGTGTGTGCCCAATGTGGATCCAGTTCTGGATGCGACCTTAACGAATTCCCAGACCAGCCTCGTTAGACCTCCATGACGTACCTACTGAAATCCATTCTTCTCCAGACGGTTCGTGCTTCTTGGTCGTCACCTCGGACGGGACGTCCACTAGGATAACCGCCTACCATTGGAGCATGTTCGGGTCTACCGATGGCGTTCCCCTCCCTGTCACAGATTGGGCAGGTAATAGCAACCTTGCCATTAGCTCGCTGGTCCGCAGAAGCGCCGTCTATTTAATGAAGCTAGATTTGTCGACTCACACTTGCAGTTCGGTTGCACTCGACATTACGCGAAAGGTTACCGAATTCATGTTCAGGGAGAAAGACGGCCGGAGTGCCTTGTTGAGAGACACCCATCTTACGGCGCACAACTGCATCCTGAACTGTCACGCAGATGTATGGACACGCTTCCCTGTTCTCCCAGCGGTCCAGCGCGCTACTATTTCCTCCAGCGGTCGTTGCCGTCGCTCGATTCTTTTCGTCACTGATCGAGATCACAATCGCTACCAGGCCCACTTCGCCGACATGATCGAGTCGTTTGAAAGGACGTCGAAGAAGCCAGCTGGTGATATACTAAGTACTCTGCATATTTCCGCAACGATGTTCAACAGTTTCGTCGCCGACTTCTCCCCCGACGTGGAGTGGGAAAATACCTCCCTTTTCAAGGTTGGAGAATGGGTCGTTGACATCTTCTGCTTGATTCCTATCCATCTGGCACTTGCTAGAGATAATCGATTCATCCCACTGAAGGATGGCGTTTACTCTATCGAAGTCGAGAAGTCGCTGCTCGGTGCCGAGATCAATCGTATCGTCGATTCGATATCGTTTGGGTGGTACGAGTCCATATTCCAGTCGTACATGGCAGACAAGGTATGAAGTTTGCCTGTCCAAGCCTATTTCGCAAATTCACGCCAGCCTTTCCGTAGCCTGTTCGAGTTGTGTCCTCCATGGGAGAGCAATCTGTCGGGAAAAGTTTCACTCTCAACCATTTCGTCGACACATCTTTTGCTGGATCAGCGATGCGGACTACCGAAGGTGTTTGGATGTCTGTGACACCAACAAAGGAGGCGTTGATTGTTGCACTCGACTTTGAAGGTGTGTCTATGGTTTCGGTGAATCCTTTCGTTGCATTCCTGACCCTAACATTTCCACAGGCGTCCACAGTATAGAACGCTCAGCCCAGGAAGATACCCTTCTCGTTCTCTTTAACACTGCGATCTCCAACTTGGTTCGTTTTGTACCTATTGATAGTCAGAAAGAGGCTCTCAATCCCGATGCCCTAGGTCCTTTTCCGCAATAATTTTGCTCTTAGCCGCGATATCACTGGGTTATTCCAGTCATTCCAGTCCAGCTCGACGGTCCTGGACCCTGTCTCGAACCCTGGACTTTTCCAGTCTACCTTGGTGATCATCATCAAGGATGTTGTCGACTCGGACAAGGCGGAGATTGCGCGAGAGTAAGTCCTTTAGTCCCTGTTGCTTCCGCTCGAGCTATGACGAACGTTTGTCTTAGGTTCTCTCTCAAATTTCAGCAAATAGTGGAGAAAGAGCAGGATACCAACTTCATATCCCGCCTTCATAGCGGCAAGCTCGACATCATTCCCTGGTAAGGCCTTTCTTCTTCATCTTTTATTGGGGGAAGATGGTACAACCATATCCGTGCAATAGGCCGGTTATTGAGTCAAGGGAATTTTACAAGCTGTTCCCGACGCTGAAAAGGCGCCTTGATCGGCAAGTCGTGACACACAAGGCAGCGGGAGAGTTTTTGCGTCTAATAAAGACATTGATGGCGAAGCTCAAGGTTAGACCTTTCATCGCAAGACTAGTATGTATGTGATATTAATGTTTTCCAGGCGAATGACTGGGGGGCACTTTCTCGTGCGGTCATGCTGTCCGGTGTGATTTCGTTGTTAATCCATTCTCCTCAGAAACTATGGCGTCGCACCGTGCACAGCTACTACTGAATATCTTGCCTATTGCTCTGGCTTTTGGTATGCAAGCCGTAGAGCCCGAAATGGAGCTGCTTAAGGCATGATGCGAATTCCTTACAGTGGATGTTTCCTCATGACATTCATATTTCACTCAGAACTTAGACACGGATACGCCAATAGACTCTCCGGATACTGATGCGCGCTTCTTCGTTGCCAACGCTGAACACTCTGAACTGATTGCACGCGAGGAAGTATTGGATATGTTACTCGCAGAATGGGGCAAGTTCAATTCTCGCCAGCATGTTCCCGATACTCAGTGGGCGGAGGAGCTCGCTCGGTACCTGGAAGATCTGGCAGAAATGCGCATCAACCATGTCCGAGCTTGGGTCAAGTCCAACTTGACGCGTTTCCAGGCTGGCCACGCGGGCGTGATGGAGCTTCAGAGAACGCTGGAGAGCGCGGTGATCGACTTGAAAGGCAGCGTGCAACTTTGTCGGGCGCAGTGTGCGTCTTGTCAGTTGCTGTGCATTCAGAATCTTCTGCACGAGGGGCCGCATGACTGCAAGACTACGCATAGTTGCACGCAGTCTTGCGAGTATTGTGCGCAGGGGGACGAAATTGAAGGAAAGAAATGCACCATGATGTAAGTAACGTCAACGTTATGGCCAAAGGATGTTCTGGATTTTTTCTTCGCAGAGCTGGACACTCTGAAAAGCACGTGTAAGTAGACATTTCATCGAATCCGTTGTAGTTTAATCACAACTGTCCTCCCAGATGTTCCGTTGACGTCCACTTGTGTGGTGTGCCGTGTAAGCTCCGGGGCAGAAACGGATGCCTCGAAGGATGCGCCAAAGTATACCTGTGTTTAACTTCTCAGCCCGCCTGTTGCTTATAGTTTCAAGGTCTCAGACCATGAGGACGATGAACACTTATGCGCGGCGGTTACACATGCATGCGGCGAGGTAACTGTCCTCTTGCCTCTAAATACTATGTGTTATATTTTTACACTCCTAGCCTTGTGGCCTCTGCTCTGTGACGTTGCCTGACGGATCCAAATATACGTGTAAAGGGAGATGTGATATCTCGGTGTAAGTGTACTCTTGCGATCACAGGCACCATCGATGTCATTTAATCTCTGATATCTTCAGTGATGTCGAGCATGAAGGCCATCAGTGTATCACACAGCATTGTTCCATACCTTGCCAACTCTGCAAGCGGCTCTGCTCAAGTCCCAATCATTTGCATGCATTGGAAGCAAATGCGGTCCATCTTTGCGGGTATGTAATTTGGCAGCGTCTCTTACCGCTTCGGGGACCAGTTTATTTTCATAGGAAACCACATCCTTGTTCTCAGCGATGTACCGCTCCGGGCGTATGCCAAATTGACATGGCCCCTGAATCGATTGAAGAAACATTCAGAGGAAGACACAAAACACCCCAGTACACGAGGGTATGTTTCTGCGCTCACTCATACTGACTCGAAGCACTAAACGGATGCAATGCATGAGTACAGTATTCGCAAGGTGAGTTTTTTTAGGGGGAAAAAGTACCGAGCCAAGCTTCTGACAACAGACACTTAGTCGCGAGACGACTGAAATGCGTTAAGCCCATTCCTGCTGGCCAGCTACAACACGAAGGGTCTCATGATCACAGTCTGGAACCCGGGGTTGTCCACTACTGTCAAGCAAGGTTAGTAGAGTCCATCACTGATGTTCCCTTAGCTGACATGCAAATAGGTGTGCGAGTTGCCAGTATTACTGCACGCTTCCCCTGGGTATTTCCTGATCGTTGAAGCTCAGGTCGCCAAGGTTGACCGGTTTTATTTAAATAGGCCATTCCCAACAAGAACACGAGACGAGCCACGGCTCCGTGTCCAATGTGAGGTGGTCCATCGACGGCTCGGACGACGATGGTCTCGAGGTCGGAGGGCGACGGTTCTCAACGAATAACGAAGGCGCACCAACGATATGCAGCCTGGTGTGCCAAGGACTCGGCCGACACGTCCATATCGACTATTGCAGAGCCAAAGACCCAGCCGAGTGTCGAGGGAACAACGAAGTACAACATATCTCGAAGAAGATGCGGCCCGACCCCGCCCGACCCAAGGACTTTTTGACGCATAACTTGTTCTGGAAGCGCAGCGGCAAGTCGATTTTGATGTCTTCGCCTCGATTCCTCATCGTTCGGCAGGGTTCAAGGATCCATACTCGCGTGAGGAGCAAGCAAACTTTGCAATGTGGTACGTGAAGTTGCTTAGCTGTATAATCGGCATTCTAGACTTGCTTACCGCATTCTTTCTAAGCGACTCTATGTGTGCTGGTATGTCAGAGTTTCATGTCTTGCTCGTGCTCATCGTAAAAATTCATATAGGGTCTGAGCATGCCGCCTCTGGGGGGAAGCCTGCCGTACCCTCTTTCTGCAATCTCCCACTTTTCCATGCGCCGCTGAACGCTAACAGCCCCCAGCCGAAGCATGGATATATCTCAAGGGATGGGCACCAGTTCCTGTGTAGGAACCCATCGTCTGTACAACAATCGTTTCACATGTGCGTGGTCCTCGTGAAACTTTCAAGATCTGAGATTAACCTAGTCAACAGCATCTTTCTGATAGACAGGGAGGCGATTCTCCCCCATCCTCGACGCATCATATTGACACAAGTTTTACTAGGTCCATGTCGATGAGCAAGGTGGACACAAAACCACACCCGGGCTCGCCAGTATATTCGAAGATACGTTCGCGCATGGACAATCGTCTCGGAGCCGTTTACGCTGCTCTTCACAACTTTTGGACCGCGCGTCAAGCTGTCCTCGGTCGCAACCCCGACGCAAACACTATCATCCTACACTCTGATAATGTAGAATCCGTGTGTGAAAACGACACCACGAAGTCTCCAAACGAGCTCCTTGAGCTCCTCCTCCGGAGCAACCCCAAGGGAGGGAACTCCTTCGACCTTGCTCTCAAGGCTGCCGGCATGGCCATTTCGAACCATTGTGACGATGCACGTTCACCCGTGATAATCTTCCTATCTGATGGCATTGCCTCCGTTTCTGACTTGGTCGTGCGGAGACTCTTCAAGGAAACTGCTCGTAAAGGGTGCGTGCGTGCTGCCCGATGTTGGGTGGTCAAGCTCACGTATTCGGTACAGGAAAGGACTATCGTTGCATGCCATTCTGTTCGGTCCGAAGAAGACTGCTGGAAGGATGGAGCAAATGATCATTGTCGCGCAAGATGTACAGCACAGTTTACGTGGACCGACGAGTGCTCCGTCATCCTTCCACCATGCGCTTGATAGTGTATGTCTCACCTTTTGTGCGGTTCAAGTCCGCTCTGACAGTTTCCATCCAAACACCATGAATCTTACAGGTTCGACTCTCCGAGACCTTCCTCGGAATCGCAGAGTCCTTGAGGAATACAAGAGGAGCGCTAATTCAGTGACGGGTCATCACGTTGGAGAACGATGCGGTGGAGCGTCCAATGTATCTCGTATTTCAGTTTTCACGTATATGTTTCACATGTAACAATTAACGCCGTGACGCTAGCGTCATTCTCCGCTAGTTGGAGTACGGAATCCGTTGAGCTTATCTAGAATCTCACGACAACCACAGTACGGGTTTCGCCATTTGGCCTGGTGGGGCTCCACACAATGATCGAAGGAAAAAAGAAAAAAAAAGGAAAATGCCACCATCGAGCGTGTTCCGGTCGTCCAGTCGTCGTTGGCCTGTTTGCGGATTGTCGAGGCTTTCTCGCGTAGTCCGTTGATTGGCTCCAGGTCATCGGCGGGATGGTCACGACGTTGCAGGGCGTCGACACGTTATTCGATCGCGCACTTCTTGTTGGTCATCATGGAAATGTGAGCCTCAAGTATAGGCGCCATGGCGTGGATGTTCTCATACCTTGACGCGTGCATGAGCTGACAATGCTCTGGCAGGTTCTAACGCGGTTGAGCTATCTCGATGGCAAGGACACATTATGGGCCCTAGGGCCCAAAGCCTCTAACTCGGAATTTATGGTGCACGGTCCGCAATTCGGGAGCGATCAGGTAGTCGTGGCACTGGGCAGGTTCATAAGTGAGACACGGGACTTGGAACCAGCAGATTTGAGGGTTCTCTTGGGAAAATTCAGAAGCCTCTGAGCACGTGCGTTGAGTCACATGACCCGATCATCAGCGTCGACATCATTAACCTCGGGGCTGTTGAGAACGTCATCCAGGCAAAGCGGAACTACGAGCATGCGCCGACACTGGGAAGGGTGTTCAGTGAAGGACGACGTGGGATACATTCGAACGTATGCTTTTAAGTACTGCCATCTGCACCGTCTTCTATTTCATTTCGACGTGTCGCGGTCGATTGATTCAGGCTGCGTGTGTCACTTACTACATGATGGACGCCGCTCATTTGGCCTACCCGGTCTCAGACCTGACATGCAGACATGTCATCGTCGGCATTTCAAGTGTCGAGGCGCTTGTCGCATAACGTCGCTGATATCTGACCTCCGCGCGGAAGCGAGCGCAGAAGCAATCAGCCGTTCTAAAAGCGGCAAGGACGAAGGAATAATGATAGGCCTGGACTGGTGCAACGTGCGCTGTGAGCCAATCACCAAGGGGAGCTCGGGTCGAGCTGGCCTGCGAAACTTTATCAGGGCCATGGTCGGACACGCGCTTTACGCATGCGCATACGAGAAGTAGTACTGTGGAGAGTACCTGAACGATAACGAAGTGTCGCTGACACCCCACGTCAGCGTCGGCTTGGGATGGGGAAAGATAATCAGCTGCTTGGCAGTCCCCGTCTTGTCGTGAAGTTGAAGCTGTTGTCCGAGACAGGTACGTGAACGAGCGCAGTGACATCGTCAGGAAGAACCCTTGGTCCTGCAGGGCTTCGTTAGGTGAGCGATGCTGGAATCGCTACCGCGTAGGCCCATCAGCGGCGTCAACCCTGTGTCGTGCCAGCTCAGTGGCCCTTCGACGGACCTACATATGTCGATGGTCGTAAATTATGCTGCGTTATATATGCTCGCGTCTGTGCATTCGGGAATGCAAGATGATACACTCGCTCGTCCCCCGTCATTCCCTCACCCACACTTTCCCTCAATGAACTCTCCTGTTGGCCCCCCCAGCGCGATCAGCATCCTGGCAAGACTTCTGGTGGTGATCACCACCACCCTTGCATTCCAGGTTTGCGCGACAAAACCAAACCCACCACCGAGCGCAGCCGATCGCAAGCAAGCCTCAAGGTTTGAAAGCATCTGGAGAGAGCCGCTCCGGCCGCTCGCAATGGTGCCTTGTTTCCCTTGCCCCAACTCGTCCATGTGAGCCTGACCCACGCCTACCCCATAGTGCTTCTCTCTTGCCCCAGGCATAGTCGAGCTCACGGCGGGAGTCTTGCAGCTCGCCGGGCTGCCCACATACGGTGTCGTCGCCGCTACCTGCGCGGAACGGATCTCCTTTAGTGCCCTTGCGCTCGTCGGCTGCCTGTTCGGTCTGTGCGGGATGGCAATTCGTCTGTGGTGCTATCAAGCACTCGGACGATTGTTCACCTTTGAGCTCGCACTCCTCCCGGGACACAGGCTGGTCACGACGGGACCGTACGCGTTCGTCCGACATCCATCATACACGGGAGGGCTCCTTGCACTTGTGGGCATGACGATCGCCAATATCAGTAGCGGGTCATGGGCGTACGAGTGCGGCCACTTCTTTTCCTGGTGGGGGGTAGGGTGGGGGGCGGTCTGCGTGACCTCGATTCTGATCCTCGTCGAGCGATGCCCTCGGGAGGATAAGTTCCTCCACGAGGCCTTCAAGGAGGAGTGGGATGCGTGGAGAAAGCGAGTGAGGTGGCGAATGGTCCCGTGGGTCTATTAAAGGCCAGGACGATCTCTCACGAGTCGAAAGTGCACGTGGACGGTCCTATCATCGTGTCGCTCTTTTCTTGTCAATTTACACACGTTCGCATTGGGGGATTGTGCGCGGGGACGATGTCGGTTTAGAGCGCAGGTCGTCTGTGTACGTTTCCTCTGACAAGACGTTTAATTACGCGGTGACCAAGAAATAAGACGGTGCTCACCTGTTCACCATCGCCAGTCTCCGCCGCTCCTTTTCCTCGAGCGATCTGCTCTCCCTGGATGACAGCAATCATCTCTTTCGCCAGTCACACCTCGAAACCCTTGCCAGGGCATTACATGTTCTCCGCAACGAGACGACGCGAATGGCAGGGGGGACGCGAGAGACGACGCCGCCGCACGTGCCCAAAGACAATGTCGTTGAGTGATGGTTGCAGTGTCGCCGAGGAGGGGTCCGTACGCGGGTGGGGTGCACACATCGCGGCGCCAATGGTCGGGGTGTGCGCTTGCTCACTGTTCAGGACGGAAAAGAAAAGCGAGGGCCCAGGCGTACTGTGAGTACGTTTGAACTATCTCAGCGGAATGCGCAAGCGTGTGGTCGTCATTGGGAGCTCAGTGTGAAAGACAGACGCGAACGCGTCTTGCATACCCTGTTAGGAAAAATTTTCGGCCCTGACAGTTGGGCGGGCTCTCAGCCCTGAGACTGTGCAAGGGAGGGTACTCGGGCTCTCACACCCGCATGCTCGCCCGTCGGGCGCCCCTCTCCGAAAATCAGGACCGGGCCACAGGACGACGAAAGCCTGTGTACAGTACGAGCAGGGGCGGGAAAGGGGAATGGGATAGGGAGCGGTTTCAAGCCTGCGAAAGCTCTCGTCAGGGGGCTACCACTACCCCGACTGCCGCCCACCCGAGACCGTTTAGGGAATCAGCTACTAGCTTCGACCGCTATCCAGGGAGTAGACCTGAAGACAGCAGAGGGGGTAGGCCATGCTGAAGGCACGACCCCAGACGGAGCTGGTCGCGTAGTGGGAAAATGCGAGTGGGGGGTGGGGAGGCTTCTCACCCGGCGCGCGCCTGATAAGCAATCACCCACAGGCATTGGGCCAGAAGGACACCCTTTCGGGGCCTTGAACGGGAGTGTCTGTCGGGACTTGTTGCGCTGCCATACGGTACCCAGGTCCAAACCAATGTACCTAGGGCCCTCCCTCGCCATCCGAGGATTCGACGAGCGACACAGTCATGGTCTTGTCCATCACAACTCTTGCCGATATTGACATTAGCAGGAAGTTAAGGTGCATCGAATCAGTCAACAGGCGAGTGCTCACTGGGGCTATTGGACCATAGCGGCGCGACAGTCGGATGGTAATTGGCCACGATTACTTGGGCAGTGCGTCAGTGACAACCTGAAGATTGGTGCCTATTAGCGACGCAGACTAACTTCGAAACAGTGGCATATAATTAAAGTGACACTCTTCTCCGATATGCGAGATAATCCAACGCTACCATCCCATCTCGACATCGTCTCCACTAGTATATCTTGGGACGTTCGCTGGACTACTTCCGTTCTCGACAATTGCTGCATTTTCGCCGAATCATTTATGACTCTCATGCTGTACCCCATATTCTTGTAAGAAAACTATCGGCATTTCCCAGTGAACGTAAGCCTCTATAATGCCTTGACGTTTTAACCGAGCAGTCGTTTCATATCTACAGCCGTGTTGTAAATTTAGTCGGCGAACGATTCAGCGTATCTGAAGTCTGGTCCATCTAGTTGGGTTCCGCGGCAATATTCAGCCAAGGTTATGGTTGAATTCGTGCGTTCTGATACTTGCCAGACGAGCTGTTGGTGATGAGATTCAACTCAAGCTCCATGTTGAATGGTCACCCAGTGGTACCCGAACTACTTACTAAAAGGAAGAATGTCATGTCCAATTGCTCCACCCTTGCGTCGTATACCTAGCCGTGTCTCCCATCCAAGGTACTGCCGAAACTACCCTTGGAGATCAATTATACCTTGACTCACCTGGTCATGATACCTGTTTTTCTTATGTACGTTACTCGAACGATGTGAGTATCCCATTGTTCACACCAGGTTTGAGTTGAATCTCTTCATGTCGTTCCAGCAGGGCTCGGTGTATCCAGATTCAAAGATGCGCTTTCTAGAGCACTACAAATATACCCAAATGCTGCGGGGAAGTTTTAATTACGTTCATGGCCGTTGGGTTATAGGTTTATCCCCTCGGAGTAGCTAGAATTCTGACTAACTTCTCCCAGATTGCACTGACAAATGCTGCCATTTTGTTAGATGTCGAGTGCGAGCCCGATTCAAGCTCTGCTTCTTTTCTGAATGGTGATTGGGCCGCCCAGGATGACCTTTTTCTCCCTTCATAGATGGCCCACCGACGGGTCCCAGCATCGTTGGCGACAGCCCTGTATCAAGTTGACTGTCTTTGCTGGTGAAACATGCATTGGGATTACTTGGTACAATTCGCTTGGTTCGTCGCTGGGCGCTGATCCACGTCCCGCTCACACACTGCTGATTAATCTATTCCGGGAAGCGCTGCCGTGTGCTTCCGTTTCCTCCACACCGGTCTCGCGTTCCCTATGTACACAATACTTGTGCCTTCGACGTGACGTCGCGACGACACTTTGAGCGCGTGAAGTCGCGGCTTGGAACGGTGTCAAGGTCGCTAGGTCGAATCCGGTGCAGGGAATAGATTTCACATTGCGGTCTCGCCCGTTGTTTGACATCTCGATGGGCGTGCCAGCACCAGGAGCGAAATCCAAATTGCTTAAAACCGTCGCGCTTGGTGCCCACCATGTGCTCGAGGATTCCTACCGTGCGTGACGGGAACTGTAGTGCTCATTGCTCGTGTGACAAGTAACTTTGGTCCGTTTAGCATGTCTCTTTGTTTGTGTCCTTTTGCATGAACGTTACATGGTGAATGTGGGACAGCTTGCGGCCGTTGTCGTGTAGAGATCCGTGTCAGGGTCACGTGTGCCTGGGAAGGCTGTCCGGACCCGGATTTTAGATGGACTCGGGTCCAGAGTTCAGTGCCTGCAACAGTGGATGGGTTCCCGTCCCTGGCGTTTATCCCATTGTTCCTGCCAGCTGCGCATGAGTCCTCCTCACTATCAGCGCCAGTACGGCCGGAGCTTCGACTCACCTTGAAGTCGCAGTGGTGTCTTATCAAACTACATGTTTGGCCTTGTATTTTACGGCGCTGTTTGCACCCGTTGACAGCTGGGAACCACCGAGTCGCCAAGTTGCGCCAAGTCTGCTTCATGTCGTCACTCAGGCTGGCGGTGCACGGGATAGTGACGATCTGGTGATTCTACGCACCTTATGCCGGATTTGGATGAAGGCGCGACCGTGTCCTGCCAGATGGTTCCAACAAAGGGGCGGATAGATGTGGCGAGCCTT
>JBBPLV010001059.1:0-11898 GCA_038089975.1 Boletellus ananiceps | reverse complement strand
TGGTGGACCCAGCCTGACATGACAGGAAAGGAGAACTCTGGGCTGCCCTACCCAGAGACTTCAATGGAAATGCTGCAGATGCGACCAGATGGATGTTAGCAATGACTACCTTCTTCACCATCAATCAGGACATTTATGACAACGACTTGCTCCTCATCTTAACCTGCCTCAATAAGATGAATAAAGGACAGGCCGTGGCATTCGCCAAAACCTGGTACCTGAAAGTTGCTGATGGCACCTTCACTCAGTTCCATGAAGCATTCCAAGATTCCTTCTGTCCCCACCAGACAACAGGAAAGAGCTTGGAATGAGTTATACGAATTAAAGCAGAATGATTTCAAAGACAAGAGTGAAAGGACACTACCTGGAAGACTCCAGAGGGGCAATTTTGACACATATGTCACTACCTTCAAGCTGAAGGTAATGAGGAGTAAACTGGAAACAGGACACGATGAGATCCTGATCGATATTCTTCGATGAGGAGTTGATGAACAACTAGCCAACATGATGGCCATGCTGAACCCCCAGCCGATGAAATGGAGAGATTGGATTAAGAAGGCCCATGTGTTCGATGCAAACATATGGCGTTTAAGGAAGATCAGAGAATGAAAGAACTATATACCTCTTCCTACCTCCAGAGGTTCCCATAACCACTGAGACCTGAATGCCATGGACGTCGATGCAATCTGCCTCACCCCAGTAGAATGAGCAGAACACATGAAGAACAACAAGTGTTTTATCTGCCACTGTGTAGGATGCCAAACCACCAATCACCCTCATGGAGAATCCCACACCCAGCATTTCCCAGCCAGGCCTCACATAGTCAAAGCTGTTGAAACCAGGGACAATGCCCTTGGAGAATTCATCCAGAACTTGGATCTACCATGAGACGAACTCCTCCAGATCCTCCACACCTGTACCACCAAAGACCAGGATGTGTGCGCACTCAACATGTCCCAGGATTTTTAACTGGGAGGCAAGTAGCAACGTCTTTACCTCTCCTTTCCATCACACCTGTATTTGTATTAGGGCCTCATTCTAGAGCAATCAAAATCCCCATTTGCCTATACAAATTTGATGTGACTCAAAGCATTGAAATCTCTGCACTAGTGGACAGCAGAGCAACTGGATGTTTCGTGAATAAATACCTCGTTCATCTCAAAGGATGGAAAACACAATGACTCCCCCAACCAATCCGGGCCCACAATATAGACGGTTCCGAGAACAAAAACAGGATCATTCGAAGCTATGTTGTTCTACAAGTCATCCTAGGATCTAGGACCAAATGAAGAAAGTTCCTTATCATTGACTGTGGGACAGAGAAAGTGATATTAGGAATCACTTGGTTATGAGACGTAAACCCAGAGATCAATTGGATGAATGGAAGTATCAAGGTCCATGACTCGCAACCCACAAATCACAAAGTGGATCCTATTGAGCAGTGGTATCTCCTGCGCTATCTGGGCATTTCCTCTGCACCTGAAACTGTGGCCAAAGTCACCATCTCCACTGAACTAGCACAGCAGACCAACAAAGCGGACACCACTCTCCCATTGGAATATGAGGAATTTTGAAGCGTCTTCGAAGAACTGAAGGATGGGAAATTACCTCCTTCTCGACCGTATGACCATGCAATCAACCTTACCCCTGACTTTGTACCAAAGGTGGCCAAGGCTTGCCCTTTAAATCCAGCCGAACTCATCACCTGTAAAGCCTTCATTGATGAACACCTAAAATCTAGCAAGATTAAGCCTTCTAAGTCTCCTCAGGCATCCCCTTTCTTCTTTGTCCAAAAGAAAGATGGAGGATTATGACCTTGTCAGGATTACCAATACCTCAACCAACACACAGTTAAGAATGCCTATCCTCTTCCCCTCATCTCTGACCTCATCGATCAACTCAAGGATTCTTCCTTGTTCACCAAAATGGATGCCCAATAGGGGTACAACAACATTTGGATCAAAGCCTCAGATACATGGAAGGCAGCGTTCATTACTCTGTTTGGGCTGTATGAGCCGACCATCATGTTCTTTGGCCTCTGCAACTCCCCTCCGACTTTCCAAGCCCTCATGGATGACATCTTTCGAGATATGATTTTAGAGGGATGGCTCTTGATCTATATGGATGACCTAATCATTCATACAGTGGGGGACTCCCAGCTACACCACCACCGAACACTCTGGGTACTCCAGCATATGCGCGATCATCATCTATTTCTCAAGTTATCTAAATGCTTCTTCAATGTCTTGGAAGTAGAGTATTTGGGCATGATCATTCACCCCAGAGTGATTACCTTAGACCCTGCCAAATTGACTGCCATCCAAGAGTGGCACTCACCATGTTTGGTGAAGGCTGTCCGGTTGTTCATCGGCTTCTGCAACTTCTATTGGAAGTTCATTCCCAACTTCTCCTCCATCGCCTGCCTGCTACATGACCTTACTAAGAAGGGTGCTGCCTGGAACTGGACCCCGGACTGTGAGCATGCCTTCCGATCACTCCAAAAGGCATTCCATTTGCGCCCCATTCTCCATCTCCCTCACATGGAATCCCCATTCTGGATTATGACGGATGCCTCCCTGGTCACTTCCAGTGCTGTCCTCATGCAAAAGGATGGGAATGGTGACTTCCACCCCTGTGCTTACCTATCCAAAGCCTTCTCTCCAGAAGAGCAAAACTATGATATCTATGATTGTGAGTTGCTTGCTGTGATCCACACACTTGAAGAATGGAAGCAATACCTAGCTGGTACCTCTCACCCCGTCACCATCCTGACTGACCACAAGAACCTAGCCTACTTCAAACAGCCTCATAAGCTGTCACACTGCCAAGCCTGTTGGATGTTGTTTCTCCAGGATTTTGATCTGCATTTCTCCCATGTTCCCAGCATCCAAATGGGTCCTGCAGATGTGCTCTCTTGGCTGCCTGATGTCTCCACCCTGGATGACAATCAGGATGTCACCCTGTTACCCGCTGAGCATTTCGTCTGCCTCCTGGACATCGCCCTTGTTGACAAGATCTCTCATTCGACCGCCTCAGACCCCTTTGTTGTTGACATGCTCAATGCCCTCCGTCAGGGTTCCTCCCTCTTGTCCCATGCCTCACACTCTGACTGGCACTTTGATGCCGGCAAGCTCCACTTTAAGGGGCGTCTGTATATTCCTGAGGCTGCCCGACATGCCTTGGTTCATGAGCTCCATAATGCGCCTGCCGCCAGTCACCCCAGGTTTTTCCGGATGTTATACTTGTTGCAATGTGACTATTGGTGGCCGGGTCTTTCCACTTTCGTATGAAAGTTCCTCCTTGGCTGCACTACCTGTCAGGCCAATAAGGTGCTGATGCATCCAACTGTGCTGCCAGCTCAGCTGATTCTGAGCACTGCCTCTCGACCTTTTCAGTCCATCTCTGTCAATCTCATTTCCCACCTGCCCCTGTCCCATGGTTTTGACTTGGTGATGGTCATGGTCAACTATGGCCTTACAAAGGGGGTAATTTTCTACCCCTGTACTAAAGACATCAATGCCAAAGGAATCACAAACCTCTTTTTTCAGCACGTTTTCCCCAGATTTGGTCTACACGAATGATGTATCTCAGACAGAGGACCCCAATTCATCTCAGCATTTGCCAGAGAGCTCTCCCACCTATTGGAATACGACCTTGTGCTCTCCACTGCATATCACCCACAAACCGACAGAGAAATGGAACGAGTCAACCAGGAACTGGAAACTTACCTGCACATCTTCTGCCAAGGAAACATATCCCTCTGGGCTGACCTCCTTCCCATGGCTGAATTCACGCATAATTCTGTAGCCCACTCCGTGACAAAGCAATCCCCCTTTTCTCTCATGCTAGGGTATGAACCCTGATCATATCCCACCATCGGAAAAACCTTCATCCCTGCTCTCAAGCAGAGACTTACCCTTTTGTCCAAAGCTAGGGAGGAGGTGCAGCAGGCCCATCATGTGGCACAACAGAAAATGCAAGAATGAGTTCACACACCTTACAAACTGTGGAAGATAGGAGATCACATCTGGCTCAACAATAGAAATCTGAAACTTCATTATCCATCTAGAAAGCTTGCTGTTACGATTCCTTGCCTCATCCCTATCTTTTCCCCTTATCTTGACTCCTCTTGACTCATTTCTTATCTCCGACTCATTCCTTATCTCTGACTCATGATGATTCATCATGACTCAGACTTCTCTTGACTCATTTCTTATCTCTGACTCATTCCTTATCTTTGACTCACAATGATTCATTGTGACTCACTATGACTTCCTCTGACTCATCTTGACTCCATGACTACTCCATGTGTATATGCACAGCTTGGTCTGTGTGCCACACCCTTAGCTATATAAACCTAGCCACAAAGTACCATGTACTTAAGCTAGTCTTACTTGAATCTAGCCTATTCACCCAGAATCCCTAAAGACCTCTCTTGGTCACACCTAGAACTCCTAGGAGCAGCATCGCCCTCTCCTAGTAGCAGCCCCATCAAACCCTTGACCCCTCGAATGGCTTTCCGAGTCTATGCTTGTTGCTACCTGCACCAAGTGTAACACTTGCCCCACGAAGAGAAGGACCTTTCGAGATCAAAAAGGTCATCTCTCTGGTTGCCTACCAACTACACCTACCCCCAACTTGGAAAATACACCCCATCTTTCATGTGTCACTCCTGACCTCTTATCTGGAGACTGTGGAGCACAGCCCCAACTTCCTGAATCCGCCTCCAGATCAGATTGATGGAGAGAAACAATACAAAATGGCACAGATCTTAGGCCACAGGGGTTCTGCAGCATGAAGGCAGTACCTAGTTTTGTGGGAAGGATACTCTTCTGCCGAAAACACTTGGGAACTGGAATGCAATTTAGGAAATTCCCATGCACTACTAATAGAATATAAGGCCTCCTGGCTGAACGACTTCCCTCCAACCAGATGAAGAAGACCAATGAGATTGTAGTACCTCTCCCCTCTCTTAAATAGTCTATGACATGTCTTCCCTCTCTGCCCCTACTTTCAACCTTCTCACGATTTATTTCGCTTTCTTGTTTCTCCCTTTCATCCTCATCCTTCTGTGCCTTTGGGATACCCATCAGTGCATTCTCAACCACCAGGTGGACATCTAGTACATGCTTGCCCCGCTTCCCACTCATCATCATCACCCCACTCCTCTGGTTGCTTGGGCCAATGAGCCCACCCAAGACCAACAACCACCAGTGCAACCAGAACCAGGTTGGTCTCTGCGTTTTGTGGTGACATTCCCAGATACCAGCAACGGAGCTGGACAGTGGGGAGGAAACACCTCTGGCTGTTTGTTTGTTTGTTCTTCCATTATTCCCTCTTTCCCCACCGAAGTATATGCCCACCGAATCCTACACATACTTCAGAAATACTATATGACTGCCCTTTCTCGTCCCTTGTCTGTCATAGATAATCCCCACTCTGACTCAAGTGTCTTTCAGAGTTTCATAGGTCCACTTTCATATTCAACCTGCTTGATAACCCCAGTGCCATCCTCGCCCTCGAACATCTCCCACTATTTTGTCTTTTCCCTTACCTTCCGCTTATTATACAGTTCTATTCTGTCTTCATAAACACCCGCCAACAGACTATCAACACCATTGTGATCTTCCGGACTGCCATGGAGCTTGGTATCCATCACCAGTTCAATCCCACCGTTGCCCTCACCCACCTCAGACGTGCCTGCCATACCCTGTTTGAGTGTTAGAGCACGTTCTTCTCTGCTCTGCTCCAGTCAGTTGGAGGTGCAGATGGAAGGTCGAGAGGGATAAGAGGAGTCTGGAAGGAGTCTGGAAGGTTGGAGGTGTTGAGGACGTTGGTCTCAGCAATGCAGGGTGGCATGCTGTACCCTTGTGTGCTCTCAGTCCTCTGAGGTCAGAGGTTGGACGGAGGAGGATGGAGATGTCGGAGATGGAATCCGATGGAGGAGGACTGAGGAGTGAAGTAGAGGAGATGGCTATAGTTGATATTCAGACTGAAGTAATACAGGAGGTAAGTACAAGCTTATATACTTCGGAGTCTGAGGCTATGTACTAAGGATTACAGAGACAGATGACAGAGATAGAGATGGAAGGGAAACTACTCCAGAGCTGTGCTTCCAGGTAGGAGAATGCCAGTGCTGCGTACACAGCCGTGAGTGAAGTCTAAGAGTGGAACTAAGCTAAACAGAGATAACAGAAGTACATAGGGGTTCCGAAATGGAGTTGGAGATATACAGAGGAGTCAGAATACATACAGAGTTGGAATAGGGGTATTGGATTGGAGGAAGGGTCGGAGGAGCAGAATTAGGGGTTGGACTGACACTTGCTAACCGAAGCAGGATTACTCAAACTAATTGCACTTCTCCCCCACAACATCTATCTTCCACTCCTATGACAACAGCTAATCTCATTCATGGACAATGAGCGGACCCATTACATGGCTGATGCCCCCGTCATCCCGAACTGGAATCCATTGGGTGAACACGGTCACCCCAGAAACAGCATAGAGGGAACCCAGATACAATGTCCTGTTGTCCCTCCCATTAACTTCACGACAGTCAGACCCCCCACGCCAATCCCACCTTTTGTTCCCTCTGAGCCTCCCTCCACTCCGCCTCGAACCCCTACCTTGCCTGTCATCCCTGTTCCTCCCCCTGCCCCCTGCTGACGATGAATGGGCCAGTGAATTCGCTCTCTGGCTTGACTGGGAAGTCATGATATCACAGATGGAGAACTCCGATCCCCTAGCCCTGTCTCTCCCTCTCCTCAAGGAACAAATCGAACAGCAAGTTGCCATCAATGCAGTTTGAGAGCACACTATCGCACAGCCTGTCCCCACTACTTCTGTCCTTACTGCTTCCTCTCTGCACCTGGTCACCCCCAGTATGCTTGTCCTGAATGGGAGTGCTGACGTTGCAGACTTCGAGGCCACAGTGCGCCGAATTGCCCAAGGACCTTGGATGGGGACAAATCCGACTACCTCTCTGAGACAGATACTCTCAAAGTTGAACAACTTGGAAGGGTCTGAGTCGCTGTCTCAGACATGCAATGGGGATAATGTTACAACTGTTGATATGGTCTATGGTTTGCACTATCATTCCTCTTTGTTCTGCCTGCATACTTTACCCTCCTACTTAGACAACGCAACCTTTCCGGTATTCTCTTTGTATCTGCTACCAGATAGAGACTCTTGAGTTACTACATTTGGTATGCCCCACTTTCTACTCTCAGACACACAGTCCTCCCACAGCATCATCTCATCATTGATGCTGCATATCCCCCATTTCCATACTAGGCATCTCTTTGTTACTATATCAGGAATTACTACAACTAGCAAAGTACAGCTCTACCTAGGTATTTAAACCATGCCATGTACAATACCTGTTCCCTAGCTAGTTCTGCACAATTCTATGTGCAGTTTCTAGTCATCTGCAAGTCCTGTTGAAGGATAGCGAGCTTCCGACATCTATTAGTCTTTGTCCTACTATCGAGTGGACACTGTCTGAGTGTTGCCAAGTCGGAACATAGGACTTACAAATCAACCTTAGGAGATTGTACGCAGTTCACATAACAGAGGAGGATGGAGATGTTGGAGATGGAATCCAACAGAGGAAGACTGAGGAGGGAAGTGAAGTAGATGGCTAGAATTGATTAATGAGATATTCAGACTGAAGTGTACAAGAGGTAAGTACAGAATATATATAGTACAGAGTCTGAGGCTATGTACTACAGAGGGCAGAGACAGAAGTCAGAGAGGACCGACGCCAGATCACTAATGTGATGTCAGCACTATGGATCACTAATCAGGTACAGAGCTAAGGTAAGGAGGCGATGTCCAGAACCAGTGATATGAGGTACCGGCCATGAGTACAGATGTCAGATATACAGAGATAAGAGATAAGATGTTGGAGATGGGAGAAACAGAGTCTGGAGGTACATACAGAGTCAGAAAAGGGGTATCAGATCAGAGGAAGGGTCGGAGGATCAGAATTAGGGGTTGGACTGACATGAGATGTGACAGAGGCATCTGTTTCTAACTGGAACTCCTTGTCTATATCTGGATATGCCAAGATAGAGGCAGTGGTAAATCTTTGCTTAAGCATGTCAAATGCTGTCTGCTGAGATTCTGTCCAATTGAAGGGTACATCCTTCTTTGTGAGATTGGTCAAAGGATGAGCTATGTGAGCATAATCCTTGATGAATCTTCTATAGAAGTTTGCTAGACCCAGGAAGCTTTGTACATGCTTCACTGTACTGGGTGTTGGCCAATTGAGGATAGCCTGCACTTTCTTCTTGTCCATTTGAATTCCATGGGATGATACAATCATACCGAGATATTCAACTTCTTTGACATGTGTCACGACCCGTGTCAGCCCCGGCCCCATCTCCGTTCCTCTACCCCTATCTCTGTTCCCATCTCTGTTCTGACTCTGTATATACCTCCGGACTCCATTCCCATTCCTATTCCTTATATGTACTATCTCCGTTTAGTTAGTTCCACTCATAGACTTCGCCCATAGCTGTGTTCTCTATACGAGCACAGCTCTGGAGTAGTTTCCCTTCCGTCTCCGTCTCTGTCATCCATCTCTGTCATCTGTAGTACATAGCCTCGGACTCCATACTATATATACTCTGTACTTACCTCTTGTACACTCCAGTCTGAATATCAACGACTATAGCCATCTTCTCCTATCCTCTCTTCAGTCTTCCTCCGTCGGATTCTGTCTCTGGCATCTCCATCCTTCTCCGTCTGACCTCCGACCTCAGAGGACTGAGAGCACGCAAGGGTACAGCGTGCCACCCTGCATTGCTGAGACCAATGTCCTCGATACCTCCGACCTTCTGGACTCCTCTCATCCCTCTCGACCTTCTGTCCACACCTCCAACTGACTGGAGCGGAGCAGAGAAGAACATGCTCTAACAGTATATTCAGACTGCCACTTGCGCATCTCTCGTATCCTTAATTGCATGGCTCATCGCAGTTCTTACAGGACAAACTCCCAGACTCCATTCTCTTCCAGACAACATCAGTCCCTCCTCTCTCGCGGCGGTCCATCCTGTGCCTCCATAGACTCAGATGAGGAAGGATGATTTATCTTGTTCACCCGATGTTGCCCAGTCTCCGTCCTCACGGAACCTGTGCCTCCAACACCCGTTGCTAGTTGCTGTGGTGGCTCCGTGCACCCTCCGCCTGGCACTCTGCCAGCTCCATTCCCTATGTCCCCCGTTTCCAACTCCTCCGTCTCTGAGTTGCCGTCCGACTCCATAGTGGCACTGACCAATGCCATTTATGTGCTGACGCACTCTAGAGCCAGTTCCGGTGGCAACTCCAATTCTGCTCCTTCCCACACCCAAGTCCATCAACCTGACCAGTTCGATGGCTCAAACTCCCGCACATTCCTAGTGCAGTGCAAACTCAACTTCCAGGACTGTCCTCAGGCTTTCAGCTCCGACCACGCCAAAGTCACATTTGCGCAGTCCTACCTTTCGGGTTCTGCCCTCGAATGGTTCAAGCCCGACCTCCTGGCCTGCGACCCACACTCCTTGTCTCGTCCACTCTGGATGGACGACTACTCCAAGTTCATCCAGGAACTCCGCGACAACTTCGGTCCACATGACTCCGTCGGAGATGTGGAACATGACCTCGCCTGCCTGACCATGTCTGACGGTCAGCGCATCAACAAATATGTCGTAGAGTTCAATCAATTGGCAAGTCAACTCGATGAGTATGGTGACAGTGCCCTCCGGCACAGGTTCTATTCTGGTCTCCCCGACCGGCTCAAGGATGAGATATCCTGCCAAGGCAGGTCCTCCACCCTCCGAAGTCTCTGCTATCTGGCACAGTCCATAGATGCCAGATATTGGGAGCATCAATCAGAGCTCACATGCCAAAGCACTTCCTCCGAACCATCCGACCCCTCCACCTCCATCGCCATGCCCTCCACCTCTGTGCCCTCTGCCTCTGACTCGCAGACCTCTGGGTCTTCCTCTCTGGACCGTGCCCCTCACTCTTTACAGGGTTCCAGTCTTTCCTCCACCTCCCTTTCCTCCGAGTCTGCATCTGAGTCCTCCGACTCTGACTCCACCTCCTCCAATTCTCCTTCACCCTCCAATGCTTTCTCTCCCGTCATTTCTGATGATGATGAGGACTTCCCCATCGTCAGTGATGATGACCTCTCGGAGGATCCCAACTCTCCTGACTCGGACTCTTCTGGATCCGAGCATTCTGACTCCGAACCTCCCGACTCCCCAGTCGATGAGGATGAGGATGATGCCTAGTGCATCTCTCTTCCCCATTCCTACCTCCTCCCATTCTGGCTTGTGTCGCTGCCAGTTCTGGTTCCGTTTCCGTTCCCCTCAGATGCATCCACTCCTTTTCTGTCCCCTCAGCTCTCCGTACCCCCTGTCCTGTTCCGACCTCCTTCCGACTCCTTTCTGACTCTACTCCACAACTCCCTGCTCGATGTAGCACCAGATATCCCTCCAAACTCACTCCTACCTCAGCTTGTCACCTCCACTGGGTCCCTCTAACACTTGTGACCTTGGGCCTTGACTCACCCACTGTGATCCGTTGATCAACGGGTATTGGGTCATATAATCCGAGCACATTTGCTATGGCTGCCAGTATTCTGCTAGCATCTGTCGAGCCTTCCGGCTCATCTCTGGTCGTTCTTTGTGACACCATCCGATGGTTTCATCCCATCACCTCTGACTGACTCACATTCCTCCACTTCCACACGCCTCCGCTAATATGGCCGTTTCGTCGTGTCCATGGGTTGGACTCACCGTGCGTTCTCTTTCCCCTATCCAGTGCCGTCTCTCCTGCAGTCTGTTGTCCGTTGTGTCAGACTCCGCCCTCCCCATTCCCCCTGTCTTCCGGCCCCTTTCTGGGTCCATGTTGACTGTTCCACCTTCCGATTACCTTCTCTCCATCTCTTTTCTCCTCACTGGTCCCCTCTCTCCAACGCTGGGACGTCAGCCTAGGGGGGGGATGGGGCATCCTTTTTTCGCCCTGTCTACCCTTCCATTCCACTCCCTGACCAGTCTCACACCCCCTGTTTCCACACATCTCTGGTCACTCCGATTGGAGACACATCTGCTCACTCCATTTCATTCATATTGTACATTTATTGTACCAACAAGGACAAGGAGTGCCGACCGCATCATGCCGGTCCTTCTGTGTGCCTCCGAGCCTCGTGGTTTTCTCTCCTTTCTGCTGTCAGCTCCGACAGCTCCTCCCAAGCCTCCTCTGTTCCCCCTTCCTCGTCGTCTGACTCCTCGCTCGATGCCTCACTCCCTCCATACACCTCCATCGCCCTCAGCTCTACCAGCTGAGTGAGCAGCCGGTTGGTCTCCGACCCCCTCTGTGCCTCCGCCCACAGAGCCTCGTCAATCCGTTCCAGCGCATCCCAGATGCCTTCCGGCACCTCCAAGATTGCGCCACTTGTCTCCTCCATCTTCTGTGCTCCACTCGGTCCTGCCTCCGACTGCTCCATCCGCTTCCTCTTCCACATCTATTTCTCCATCTCTTCCACTCCAGGTCTCTTGCACCCCGTCTTTGCCTCCCGGCATGCCTCACATGCTGTGGCTTTACCCGGACTGGGGACACACTCGATCCCTCGGGCCTCGCATGTTACGCGGACTACGTACAATCTCTCCTATTTCCCAAGTCCTATGTTTCCGGAAGGTAACACTCGGACAGCGTCCACTCAATAGTAGGACGAAGACTAATCGAAGTCGGATGCTCGCTATCCAAAGATTGGACTCGCGGATGGCCAGAGACTGCACATAGGATTGCGCAGAACTAGCTAAGGGACATACATCGTACAGGGCACAGTTTAAATACCTAGGCAGAGCTGTACTTTGCTAATGTAGTAACTCCCGGTATAGTAACGAAGAG
>JBBPLV010001058.1:0-11907 GCA_038089975.1 Boletellus ananiceps | reverse complement strand
CTGTCCGTCCTGTATGCTGCGTCCGTCGGACGCCCCTCTCCGAGGACCAGGACCGCGCTAGGCCTGTTGGGTCTGGACAGAACGCGCATGGACAGGCAAAGGAGCGAGTGGGAGATGTGGTTTCGAGCCTGCGAAAGCTCTCATCAGGGGGCTCAACTGCTGCCCTTCCAGGGCCGTTTAGGTGGACTACCAGCTGTAACAGTCAAAGGGAGTACAAAGGCGCGCGATGCGCGACCCTTCGAGAGGCTGGTGGCTTAAGGATGGGTGAAGGCGGGTGGGGATAAGGAGGCTTCTTATCAGCGAAGAAGCTATCGTGCGGTACAATCCCGCGGGCCAGCCGGGCAGTCAGGAGCCTTTCGGGCATCCGACGGCACTTTGGCGTCCCCTTGCGGTACGGTGGCGACTAGCATCGCCACCGAGTCCTGCCAGTGTCTCCCGCCATCCATACTATCCCTTACCTCCACTTCGGCACCTACCCCCACTTCGGCGGTCACAAATTACCACGAACTGTCACAGTTGGGTTCAGACTCCGACTGCTGACATCATCGCAGAGCTCCGACTACCGCTGCAGAAAACCTACAGACATATTGATTAGACTACGAGTACTACAGTAAAGCATGTATGTACTTTAACTAATTAATAAGCATTGGCCATGGACTATACAAGCTATTTCCTGAATGACTAGTTGAGCAGTAATGGGGTGGGCCGGGTGGCATCAAGGGAATGATATGGGACATCGAGGAATGTCCGAATGTGAGTATGAGACATGAAAATGCCTGTCAGACGACAATGTGGCGAGCGAATCCTGTTTATGATAAGTCAGCAAAGGCTCCAAGTCCAAACTTTGTCGAGATGGAAGGCTGTGTGGCCAGTGCTGATATTGCATTTGGCTCAGCAGATAAGACAAAGTTTGCGGTGGCTCGTTTTCGTGTGGTACCAAAGAGCGCACTGAATCGTGACTTGCTAGCTCGAGAGGGATTGTCCATAAGATGGTCCTTGATTGCCTTTGTAAGTTCAACAATGAACAATCGTTTCACGCGTTCAGCGGGCGCGATTGAAACTTCAATTCAGCAGGAACTCGGCGCGTGACAATTTGCATGACAAGGGCCTGCATGATCTCAAGAAGTACTGCATCGTTTTTCCTCATTCAACTTCAGAGACACAGGTATATTGTAAACAATCATATTGGCGATGTAAAATACTGAGAATGGTGTGTTTTTGTGGAGTGCCGAACTGGGGGTAAGGGATAGTATAGCCGAGCCAAATCTCCAATTAGACCTTACATGGTCAGGTACTTGAAATATCCATGTTGATCCGCGGCCGCGTACAGCCCAAGTCAAGCGTTCATTTGAACCGTTCTACTGATGCTGAGCGACATAGACCCACGGTTATGGGTCTCAGTCGCAGGCACACAAGCAGGTTGCGGCAAGTCACGGTGAGTCATCCCACCCACGGTTATGCATAAAACGAGAAACAAGAAATTCAGCCACTGCCGAAAGAGGAAGCAGCCCCCGTGGTGAGTTGGTTCCCACGGTTATCGGTCCAGAAAGAAGCCTTATCAAGCAAGGTAACTCGTTTCCACTTTTGAACGAACCCACCCTCCGAGCATGCCTCTGACGCACACCGAGTCATCCTGGCTGGAAGAAACGCGGCCCTCGCGCGGATACGGATCGCTCGGAGGAACAACTCGAGCCCTTGCAACTGACCTTTACGAAGACGGATACAACGACCCAGTATACCAAGCAAAAGCTCGGATTTTGAGTCATGCTATACAGGAGATCGGTATGGGCAAGTACCAGGTATGGCCTTCAGCGCATACATCGTTTCTGTCATCCAAGTGAGCGCTGTGCCGTCGCAGTGGTACTTGTCCGTCGTGGCTGGCTTCGGGTGGTTTGCGTACGTACTGTCTCCGTCGCCCACACGAATTTGATGCCCACAGGCAGTTGGCAGCGACAGTGTCTGGCCTGTAAGTGCAACCTCTAACAACGTACAGCATCCAGTGTTGAACAGACGATGTCCCACAAGCTGCTGCCTGGGTTGATTCTTACGCCTGTAATCTACGAGTTCCATTTTGACGGCCCGTTTCTGCCTTTGGCCGCAAACTTTGGTCTCCTCGTTGGTGCCATCTTTTGGGGCCTCGGATGTGATATCTGGGGTCGAAGGTCTGTTTCTCGGCTGTGTTTCTGGCACATCTGATCGTCTTCCAGGTGGTCATTCAACCTGACACTAGCCATTGCGGGTGTTTTCGGCCTGGCTGCTGGTGCTTCACCCAATTTTGTCACTTTGGCATCCTTAATGGCCGTCGTTGGCTTTGGTGTGGGTGGTAGGTTTACCAGCATTTTTGGGCGAATCGCGTACTGACCTTCACCGGAGGTAATATGCCCGTCGATTCAGCTGTCTTCCTAGGTAATCTTAAATCTCTTCTATACTTTCGAAATTGTTCATTTAATCTTTCTCGTGCTAGATTTTGTCCCCGGATCTCATCAATACCTCTTGACCACACTTTTCGTTTGGTATTCCGGGGGACAACTTACCTGCAGTCTGGTAAGTATGAAATGCCCATTCGCTTCGATACGATGCACTAAATACCCCGTATACAGCTCGCATGGTTCCTGATCGTTAACTTTTCATGTCCCTCTCTCGAGAACTGTGAGAGTCCCAATAATATGGGCTGGAGATACCTTCTTTTTGTACTTGGTGGACTCACTCTTTTCCTGTGGAGCCTCCGCTTCTTTGTTTTCACTCTGTTAGAGAGTCCTCGATTCCTTTCCGGTATTGGAAAGGACAAAGAAGCAGTCGATGTTATTCACCAGCTAGCAGAGTTCAACGGCAAGACAACCACACTCACTATCGAAGAGCTGGCGGCACCGGGAGCCATGGATAGATCGCCGTTGAAACTATCATCCAAGGACTCCGAGTATGATATGGGTCATATCAAGGCACTATTTGCAACCCCCAAAATGGCCTGGTCCACCAGCCTGCTCATAGCTATTTGGGGTATGTTTGCGCTTTCGATTGACTCTGGAGACCTGACGACCGAGTTCTTTTTGCTCTAGGATTCATTGGCCTTGGTTCAACATTGTACAATAGCTTTTTGCCATACCTGTAGGTGGACATATACATAATTAGCATTCGATCCAGCTGACTGTTTATAAAGATTGTCGACTCGTGGTGTTGGCTTTGGAGACGGATCTCTGTACATTACTTATCGCAACGTGGGTATTCCGTCTGCATAGTGAGAGCAAGCACTCACGCCACTTGACAACAGTTAGTCATTCTGAGTGTCCTTTGCATCCCTGCCAACCTGGTTTCTGGATGGGCAGTCGAGGTGCCGTGCATCGGACGAAGGGGCAGCCTCGCTATTTCGTCAGGTATGTCTCCTACCTGTGCCACGGATTTCCATTACTCAACAACCTCCTGTCAAACATAGGGCTTACTGGCGCATTTCTATACGCGAGCACTATTTCTAGGACGTCAAATCAACTTTTGTTGTGGAATTGTGGCTATACGTTTTGTGGTATGGTGTGTCCGAGGTATCAGTGCTTGACTCGACGACGACTCATTTCTTGGTAGATGATGTACAGCGTACTATATGCGATCTCTCCGGAGATATTCCCCGCCAAGGACCGTGGCACAGGGAACGGTCTGACGGCCACAGCGAGCCGCGTGTTTGGCGTAATGGTGTGTCCCTCCGACTCGCACGCGTACCGTCAGCGTGGTTTAGAACATGCAAACATCGTCCATAGGCACCAGTCATTGCGCTGTACACAAACCTGGAGACAGCGGTGCCCGTGTACATTGCAGGAGGCTTGATCATGTTTGCTGGTGTCTTGGCGACATTTTTGCCTTACGAACCTAGAGGTAAAGTGTCTATCTAGACGTGTGTGCAGATACCTGGCGTGGGTGGACGATGGGTTTTCGTAGATCGGTCGACGTGCAGTGCCCGGGACAATGTTCATAATACATAGCGTCGGTCGCTTTCTCTCTGCATTAGAGTGTATCATACATCACAGTATTGTGCATTATAGTTGATATTTCCACACACAAGTTTGCACATCATGTGAGTCTCCACAATCTTTGATTATGCGCACATAACTGGGACGATCATCTGCCAGGAGGGACCTACCGATCTCAACCATAATAAAGGTTAGGGCTATTATCAACGCTGTATTCTGCTGAATCTGACCTAAATAGAGGCCGTCTCTAGTTGTAGCTCTGCGGCCCGCAGAGGCCTACACTCCCTTGCAAAACCGCGCTGATCGGCGGATCAAGTGCTTTCATGTAGTATCCGTGATTGAGACACAAGCTAACCAGGAGTGCCACGCCCGTTGAGGTCAATGAGCATCCTCTGTGAGGTAGACCCGAGTCTTTACAGGACCACGGTTCGCAATTTCGTTCCCATCTGCGAGGTCGTCAAATTGGTTGCGATCGCGAGTTCGTGCACGTCGATCACCAGCAGGAGGTCTTGTATACCTTCCGGCTGGGTGACACTGATGCCCAGAGTTCTACGTCACGTTCGGGCCCATTCCCCTCCGAGTGAGCCCCACTTTCTGAAATGCCCCTGACGCGCAGCGCTCGACTCGTTCCTGCCGGACGAAAAGCGGCCCTCTGACGGATGCGGATCGCCAGGCGGGACGAACGCGGTCCTTGCAACCAACCTTTCCGGGGACGGATACCGTGATCTGGCGTACCCGCAAAAACAGGTCATGAGATGCAAGAGATCCCCGTGGGCACACACCCAGGCAGGCGTGTCCCTCGATACATGTCCTGTTCCCCGCCAGTGGGCTGATGTTGCCACCGCAACAGTAGGATTTATTGGATCCGTGCCCGCCTTCGGGGGCCGTCTGCGCAGGTCTCTTTTTTTTTTTTTCCTTCGTCGACCATCCAGAGCTGCCAGCGTCTACAGATGGCTCGCCGGGCCTGGTGAGTCATCTGACAGTCACTGCGGCTCGCACGGCCAGTACTTGGCATGTCGGTACTGTCCCCCACGATTGTGTGCATCATCTGACCGACGTGGGAAGGCCGAAGCGATGATGCTGCGAGCGTCAAGTGTCTATACATCAATCATTTGCGCAGTACGCGAATGTGGCGACTGCGGCACTCATGTACATTGTTGGGGGATCTTTGGCGACATTTTTTCCGTGCGACATCCGTCTAGGTGGATGCGATACGCCCGAGACAAGAAGCGAATATACGATCTGAATGATCGTGAGAGGGCTTGGCCTAGACCGTTCGAGGTTGCTTTGGAGCTTGCGGGGGGATCGATTTGGTGTTATTTAAATCACTCTTGGACATTTCGAAGGTTTGATTGATTGGCGGATTGTTCGTTGTCATCATTCGTCATTATATATGTACCTCAGCGACAAGATACCGCAGTACGTAGTGTATATTGCACAATACCGTCCCGCAGAGGCTCCTTTAATCAAATTGAACGCGCCAAATGTTCCCCATGACGATGGCATGCTGTGTGTAGATCACTCCTCTAGCTCATCCTCCTCCTCACTTTCGTCGTCCACAAGATCACCATGCAACATGTCCACCACTGCGTCAATTGTTGCTCTTGACATACGTGGCATGGCACCCGGGTGGAGCAACGGATGATGGGCCTCCTGGAGCTCCTCTTCCTCTTCCTCTTCCTCTTCCTCTTCCTCTTCCTCTTCCTCTTCCTCTGTCTCAGCCTCGCTCTTCTCTGAGTCTTCGCTCTGACTGCCATTCTCGTCCACACTCCCTCCCCTACTCGAGTCCGAGTCCGAGCTGCTATGCCCGAGGTCATCGGACGAAGCGACCTCAAAGTCTTCGTCGTCCGAATCCGAATCGTCCCATGCAGGACCCTTGACGGTCCCGTTCGTGGGCTGATGCAGACTCGGACGTGCCTCCTTACTGCTGCTCGCTGTCCGGCTTCCTAGGTCAGAGACAGAGGATACGACTGGCGTTTTTCCAAACAGATGTTTTCGGTCTCGGGCCCATGCGTTGATCGGGTCCTGCTCCCGACCGTCGACCATAGAGAACTCAGTTTCAACGACGGCGGCCCCGTCGTCGTCATCATTGCCACTGTCTGTCTCGCCTGAGCCGCTTGATACGCTGATCTTCCGACTGAGGATGACGGAGCACGTCCGCCCAGTGGCGCTGATTAACCGGATACCGTCCTTGGCGATTAAATCGGAGAGCGCCCAATACTCACAAGGTTTGCTCTCACCCCACAGGATGCCAGTGTTGAAAAACCAGAGCGTGCCCGATTTGGCGGAAAGATAGGCATCTATGCCTGCCGCGCCCGCGCCGGACTTGGCGGTCGCACACGCGCTCCGGAAGACAGCGATAGAGGGTTCGAGGAGCGGGACGGGTATGTGGGACAGGAGCCGCCGGATGGACGACGCGGTTTCCTCGCCCTTGGTAACGGTCGTCGTCATCGAGATGGGCGTGGTGGTACCAGAAGAATAGGACGTAGTTTCAAACGTGGCGGCGCTCAGCGCATCGAGACCAAATATGACCTGTTGAGTGGACAGGGGCGGCCCCTTGGTCTTGTCAGGGACATCTGCAGGAAGTAAAACCACCGTCCAATGACCCTTGGTTTTTCCCCGCGTGGGCAGCAAGAACGCGCGCACGATGCTCGCGAGAGGGACGGACGACTCGACGACATGTGTGCTAGGGTTGACGAACCGGATGGAGCGCGCATAAATGGTGACGTTGACCTTTTTCCGGATGGGAGAGGTAGCGGATAGGGAGGGGAGCGTGAAGAGGGGCGGATCGTCGGCGTCCTCTCCTGCGGTTTTCTGTCTCTTTGAGCTGGCGTCGTCCGCGTCATGGCTGTCGCGTGCTCGCTTAGCGCCGGATTTGGTTTGGAGAGAATCATGGAGGGCTTTGAGGGCAGCGGGCTGGCTGCAAGACCATTCTAGGCGCGCACCAGAAGCACGCGTCGGGCAGTCTCCTCCAAGGACAAAGGAAAGCAAGGTTTCGATGGCAAGTCGCGACGTCGACTGAGGCGAAGTCAGCGCAGACAGCTCTGCAGATGCGACTGCAGCTGGGAGATGGGTCGACAGGATGTCGAGGAGGGGAGTCGTGGAGCCCATGGCCTGCCACTGAGCCAGTCGGGATGGACGCTCGGTCGGTGGAGTAACCGCGTCGACTCCACGCGCCACGCGTTTTGCCGAGTCCAACACTATCGCACATGCGCGCGTACTACGCTCTGTGTCTCATCCCCGACGACGTCCGCACGTCCGCCATGACCGAACGCGAGCACTTTTGAGCGACAACGACTTGGCCAGTCTCGCACCCAGGGTCCAAATTCGATCTCCGCTTGAATGTACCCTGACCACGGAAAGGGAAAGAATTGGCTGGTAACCAAGCGACAAAGGCACCCAGCTTGTATTCTGATTAGGAAACAAGTGTCACAGGGGCGGTCAGATGACCAGTTCAGAAAGCCGTCATCAGTCCAAGGGCTCATTGTCATTGACAGATAAATTGCACAGGGCACTGATCATCATGGTGGAGATTACGTGCACAAAAATACACGGTCGGCGCCAGCACGCTCCGGCCGTGACGTTTTGGGTCTGCCAGTGGTTATGAACCGTGGGAAATAGGCGGGAAACAGCCGAGCGGGAGCCGACTCAGCCGAGCCACAAGGCAGGCGTCCAGCATCCGTAGGGAACCTTGTTTCACTGCAGCGCTGAGCTATAGGACTCGTGGCTTCGCGAGTCTCATCTTCCCCGTATATTCAATTTTCAAAATATAACCACAGCAATGGTCGCATCGACTCATCCCTTGCAACATGTAACATGTTAGCCGAGGGAGAGTTTCATACTATTCATGTTCGTAAGTGCCAGCCGCTTCTTCGCCTCCGATTTCTGGATCAAGTTGTCGTCACGCGCAGGACAAACTATGTAACGCCCGCCGCCCGTCCTGCGCCCACAGACTGGATTTGTCGCTATCTCTGACTGGCTTCGATAGATTGGATCAGTGTTAATCACTTCTGCTACGCACAGTCAAGGCAACTGACCCAAATCGGACTCACCTGGTCTCAGTGATAGCGATATTAACACCAGGTGCCTGATACGTAAATCCCATACAGATTCGATATGTATCTCACGTATAGTAAGGGCTATGCATCCTTTATATGTTCGAGGCCCCTGCCGGAAATCCACCGCGCATTTCTTCTGCCCTTTCCCCTCCGTTCGAGCGCCGGGAAACTTGCTTCTACCTCTTTCCCCCTCTCACCGACTTCACGTTCTGTAAATGCCATCGACAATCGTCGAGCTGCCCTTGGACCCGCAGGATGAAAAGCAATCCATAGTAGACGACTATGGATTCTTTGACGGAACACTTAAAGCCGATCTTTTCGAGGATGGATACAGCGATCCAGTATATCAGGCGAAAGCCCGGATTTTGAATCGTGCCATACAAGAGATTGGCATGGGCAAGTACCAGGTAGGGTTATCGATCTATGCACCGTTGTATCCGAGTGAATTCACCGCCACCGTAGTGGTGCCTATTCGCCGTCGCCGGTTTTGGGGGAGTCGCGTACGTCTTGCTTTTCTCGCCCATCCATTGTTGATGCCTACAGATGGTTCACAGTGACACTGTCGGGCCCGTAAGTGCTACTCGTAAAGACAGCGTCCCGCATTAAATGATTGTCCGCAAGGTGCTGTCCGGGCTGATCCTTACTCCCGCAATCAACGAGTTCAATTTTAACGGCCCGTTCCTATCTTTGGCAATAAACATCGGTCTCCTTATTGGTGCGATTTTCTGGGGCGTTGGATGCGATATCTGGGGCCGACGGTCTGTTTCTCCGTTGTGTTCCTGTCCTATCTGACTGTATTTTAGGTGGTCGTTCAACCTGACGCTTCTCATTGCGGGCGTTTTCGGCGTGGCCGCTGGTGGCTCACCAAATTTTGTCACGCTGGCCTCCCTCATGGCAGTCGTCGGTGTTGGAGTTGGAGGTAAGCCTACTCATGTTTCGTGGCGGATCGTGCGCTGATCTCCACCAAAGGTAGCTTGCCCGTGGATTTGGCTGTCTTTATGGGTAATAAAATCTATACTTCTGGGACTGCTCAACCAATCTTTCCATGCCAGATTTCGTCCCAGGGTCACATCAGTACCTTCTCACAACCATCGGATTGTGGGCCACCTTGGGACAGCTCTTCTCTAGCCTGGTAAGCACGATATTCGTAGTCGCTCTCGTCCGATAACAACTCCCGTGCAGATCGCATGGCCCCTGATTGCAAACTTCTCTTGTTCTTCTCCTGTGAACTGCACAAAGTCCAATAATATGGGCTGGAGATACCTTCTCTTTGCGTTTTCTGGACTCATTCTTGCCCTATGGTTCATCCGTTTCTTTGTCTTCAATCTGTTCGAGAGTCCACGATTCCTTTGCGGAATCGGAAGGGACGAAGAGGCGGTTGATGTTATCCACAAGATTGCAAGATACAACGGAAAGATAAGCTCACTCACCGTCGAAGAGCTCGAGGCAGCGGGATGTGTCCAGGATGGGTCGCCAACAAAACCTCGTCGCAATATTCTGGCCGGGGACACCAAGTACAATCTGAATCATTTCAAGGCGCTGTTCTCGACTCCCAAGATGGCCTGGTCCACTAGCCTGCTCGTGGTTATTTACGGTACGCCTACGTTCCCTGATTACTCCAGAGATTTTCTGATTGAATCATGCTTCTTCAGCGACCATTGGTCTTGGTTCAACACTTTATACAAACTTTTTACCGTATATGTGAGTGCATGTATAGTTAGTGTTCGAAGCAGCTAATGTTTGCAAAGACTGGCAACTCGCGACGCCAACTTTGGAGACAGTTCCCTTAACATCACTTACCGCAACGTGCGTACTCTGTTCTCATAATGTGACCCGACACCCACGGTTCGCGACAATAGCAAGTGATCCTGGCTGTCCTCTGTATTCCTTCATCTCTACTCTCTGGATGGGTCGTCGAGTTGCCGTATATTGGACGAAGAGGTACTCTCGCAATTTCATCAGGCGAGTCCCCCTCCCCTGTGGCGTATTTCCTTGACTGAATGGTCCTGCCAAGTGCAGGCCTCACTGGGGCGTTCCTGTATGCGAGCACTACCTCAAGGACGTCGAATCAGCTTCTTGGGTGGAACTGCGGTTTCGTGTTCTTCAACAATGTGCGTCTGCAGTGACGATGTTTTTGCTCGACAATGACTGACATTCCGTAGGTAATGTATAGCGTCATGTATGCGATGTCTTCAGAGATCTTCCCCGCCAAGGATCGCGGCACGGGGAACAGTCTGACGTCCACCGCGACCCGCGTGTTTGGCGTGTTGGTACGTCACTACGTTTCCTAAATTTGGAGCGGCTAACGAACGATACGAATAGGCGCCGGTCATTGCGTTGTATACGAACCTGCAGACAGCCGTGCCCGTGTACACTGCAGGGGGCATCATCATTTTTGCAGGGATGTTAGCGTTGCTGTTGCCGTATGAGCCCAGGGGCAAGGCGTCCATCTAAGGTTTGCGCAGTGCGTTCGAGATGAAAGAAAATGACGACCTTGATATGACCTCGATGATCGATGCATCGATGAACCTTTGTATATAGCCTGTGTACCATCTACGACGTTTGTGGCTGTCCGATTTACCTTGTAGTTCAAAGGGGTTACCGTGGTGTATGACGGACAAGTGTATGTACATACTCTGGTCTCGAAATTTCTTTTTTCTTTGGAGACTGCATCGGCAGCAAGAAAAGTCTGCGCAGACCTCTGCGCAGACAATATAAAAGGGTATAGTAGCATCTGTCGGCAACTCTATTCATTTGGCCACAGGCGAACCAATCGTTGCTCAAGAATCGTGCAAAAGGTGTCGTCAAAACGTTACGTTGTTAGACCGCTCTGCAGATGGCCTGGTCATGCGCAAACATATGTCGCTTACGGCAAGGGTCGAAACGAGGGTGTCGAAAGGAGTACACAACGAACGGGAGAAAGCAGGGCCGAGGAAAAGCCCACCAAACCTGAGACCAAAGGTGCGCGCACGCGGATCAACAGCTCGCCATGAGAAGGGTGTCCATGGGGCTCAAACATCTAACTTGAGCCCGGTGGCAGTTGTGACTCGAAGCACGACACGTGACGGGGCAACGCTCCGGGGAAAACGGAGGTGTTGATCTGATGACTGACAGACGAAAGTGGTCGGGTGGTCCGTTGTGGTCGTGGCCTGGGCCCTCGGCGTTGGATGCCTGCGCCGGCGCTCTGCGACGAAGCTGGCGTGGGATTTTCTGAGATGTCCTCGTCCCCAATCCCGGTTGGCCAAAGCGTCATCGATTTATCCAAGAGCCAAACGGCCACATCGTGCATGAGCGTTGGGGGGTTCAATCATAGTGATCCAAAGGGAGGCCCGTCGAGAGGCGTTGATCAAATGATTGCGGGGCAGCTGAAGATCATCGATAGCGGACTCGCTTCTAGAATGTGCACATTGACAGGGAATACTTCCAACGCATCGGGTCTCCCGAGGAGGGCGTAGCAAACATGCAACGTGCCAAGAAGAGTATGCATGGTCATGACAAGACGGGTGTCGGAAGTGTCAGATGGAGGCAGATACCCTGAGAAGCCGAACGCGCCGGCAAACGCTTGAAGTATGTCAGGTGAGCTCAAAACGTGCGCACAAGACACACCGGTTGACCTCAGAAGTCGACGGGAATGAGCGTGGGCACAGGAGAAGGTCATATGGACTAGCCATTGCGGTACCGGCGAGATACGACGAGCAGGTCTCGGACTGTCGGAAATTTCATTTGGAGATGCCAAGGACTTACCATATACAGTCAACTCTCTCATAACCCATTCCCCTTCGGGGACATGTAACACTCGATCGTAGGACTCAAAATCACTCAACGATCCTGGTAGACAGCATGTAGTATGGCCTTTCCTCTGCCTATGTTCCCGATCAGGTATACCCCATTGA
>JBBPLV010001057.1:0-11908 GCA_038089975.1 Boletellus ananiceps | reverse complement strand
AGGTCCTGGATGCAACAGGTGTGTCCTCCATCGCCTACTTGCTCATATCTATGAACATATCCTCCAAACGCCTTCGACCGTTCGATGATACCCAGAGAGCCGTCTAAGAGCTTCTTCATGAGCATCTCGGGGATCACAGTTCGTTCTAGAGATCAGGTATTTAGGAGATGGATAAATGGACAATGACAAGGGCGTAGGCTACCCGGGCCGTTGGGGCATCTCATGGCAGGTCGTGTAAGCGCATCGGGGACCCAGTCCTGGTGACATCGATCTAATTCGAGCATCCCAGACAAAATAATGATAATAATACTTGATAGTAATTCTGACTAGGCCTAGAAGTGGACGTGTCCCCAAGGTCAGTCGGACGACGTGCGCTACGAAATGCTCAACAGTTGGGTGAGGACGTAACCCAAGCACTCTCGTTTCCATCACACACAACTATAGAGTTCCCTCGCTCGACCGCGTTTCCTCATCCTGCTCCGGGCCGGGGTCCGCAAACAATATCGTACTTGCAGTTCCAGGGTCCTGGTTAAGTGTCGACGTGAGACCAAACCCGATGTCGATGTCACTTCCACATCTTCTCCAAACATCGCGCGCATACAGTTGCCGCAAACCCAGGATGAACCGCGGGACGAGCAAGACGAAAGCTGGAGACGTAAACATCACCAGTATCTCAGACCATTCATCCGTAAGGTTTTCCGTCTCGAAAAGAAGACCCACGAACGCAGGCGTCGACATCCTGTACTCGAACGAGTTGGCCATCAGTTTTGCGGAGCAGATGGAATATGTTGAGAATCATGAGGCGTAGACGTACGAGACAAAGTACATGATTCCTTCCCTCAAGAGAACTTTCATGTACTGATTGAATTCTAATCGTCCTGTCATTCGGTATCTTTGCAGCGCCTCCCTGATAAATTGAAAAGCGACGAGTAGACACATCAATGCGCCGAGGGTAATTAGAGCAATGGATACGACTTCGGGCCAGATGGGGGGAGCCTCCACCAAGCAGGACAAATAATCGGAGATTTGGATGCTACCCTCTGCATTAACAGTGAGTATACAGGCTGTCGTAAAATTCGCACACGTACCTGAGGACCCATAATGGATAATGACCCAAATCCAGGAAACCGCATATGCGACGACTTCGATAACATACACTGTGAGAAGGACGCCAAGAATGATCCTCGATCGGCCATACAATGCCCACACACGAAGGATCATGGCCACTGCATTAAATATCATCATTTATTTTAGTGAAAGCTGAGCATAAATTTGAACGCTCACGCTCTGCGGCAGCAATGGAAATGACTCCACACCACGCGCCACCGAGAAAATAAATGTCGCCTTAGAAGTGAGGGTATGCAGAGTCAACACTGGAAAGCATAGAACTAATCGGCATGCTCACAACTAATCGGAGTGATCATTTAGTCTGGAATTCTATCGATCAGTGTACAAACGAAGGCCAAACACATACGTCTGGCGATGGCATGATCTATTAGAATATACCCCGGTCGTAGCTGGTACAAGAAATCACCGTTGGAGGGTTAGTAAGGAACGACTTCTCATCTTGTATGATGCCAGGTTAGCTCAGTAAACCCACCGGTACTGCACGCACAAAGGGATATGACTCTGATAAAACGATCAGAAATAATTCTGTATGGAGTGCAACGTGGATGGGAATACATTACATAGCACGGGCCAACATAGCGAACCTGGGAATTGAGAATAATCAATCATCAGTTCGAGTGGGATATCTTCAGGGCTGAAATGCGCACAAGGATATATAGTGTAGATACTTGTGTCCAGGGCTTCGTCTGCAGCCATGCCGATCGAATATACATGAAATGACGATTCAGATCAGGGAGAAGAGTCTGCTGACCCAAATGTATTCTACCTGCGGAAATCGTCAGTAACAAAAGCTGTAAGTATATGTGAGTGGGCGCAAACTCTACCTCGTCTGGAAAGGTGAGAACTGATATTGAGGGTCACATATGGCATGAACGAATATATGGAAGCATGTATCACTCACTGTGATCGTACATGATAACAGCAATGACCACAACTAGCGAGAACACTAGAATCAATGGAGAGGAAGCTTATCAACCAAGCGAACCAGCGTACGAGTAGCATAAACATTTGGTGGAATGCTCGTGGTCACGAGCAGTGGGGCGGAAGTCATGTGCGCAATATCTGGAGTGGGTGGAAAGAGTTAAAGCTGTAAAGCACCATAAACCAATGGCAAGTCACTTGAGCAGAGTCACGGTGAATATATGTTGCTAGCGGCAGTTGCCGAGTGTCTCGTGTAAGGACTAGTTTGAAACTCACGGTGCAGAACCAAGTATAGCGAAGCTAGGCAGTGGTCTTCAAAAAAAGGCTGGGAAAGTGGCAATTCTGGGTAGCGTGCAGTGAGGTAGCAACCATCGATCAGTTCGCCATCACGGCGCCCGCTGTTCAAATTTAAATCTGACAGTAAATGTCAAGATTGTATGGAAAGCCGGACGTTTACGCTTCAACTGATACAGTAGCCGGATTTTGATGGCTGCTTATTAACTTTACTACGTTAGGAAATTATTGGTGGACGGACACCGATCACTGCGTAGCAGATTATAGCTGGCCTAATAAATAATACAACTAATCACGTGAGACATGGTCGGGAGGCAGGGGAGTGGTAAAGACTTTGACTCGGCTGGAAGAATACCACTCGATTTGAGACATCATGGTGATCATGTTTCGTGCTGCGGGCTTGAGCTAGGGCCTAAATGGCCGGTGCGTGCGCGAAGATGGATGTGCGAGTGTGCGCAGGAGGAAGGTGCGTGCGAGAGGCAGGTGCGTGCCACGGTAAGCAGCATTCCCTCGTTACTATATAACTGATCTAGCGTCTTACTGAGTATTCTACAGGTTATAAGCCCCGGTTCCGCTCAGTAACTCCAGTCACTCACTCGAATTCGCCATGGCCATCCCAGAGCTCCGGAGGGACGGGAAAAACCGGTTGGAATGGCGCAAGAAGGTCGAACACGAAATTGAGGTCGACAGATTGCGGGAGTACCTCGGCGGCATAGTCACGGACCCAGACGACGCGCAGACTTCATGTCACATCATTTTCAACATTCCGGATTCCTTCTACGTCTTCGTGGTTCGACTCGAAACGGCACACGGAAAATGGCAATATCTACTCAAACGGTTCGGGAAGACTGCTACAGGTGCTACAGTATTGGAGGAGTTGAGCTACGGAGGTCGTCGCGAGTGAAAACGCGACACGGAATGGTCTGCAACGGCCGAAACGCGAGGTTGGAGGGGCGCGACGGCCAGCGCGAAGGTTAGTGCAGCCACGGAACGGCCTCAGAAATCCAGAGCGGTGAGTCGGCGAGCCAACGAGGCCAACGGGCACCACGAAGGTCCAACCAGCAGAGCCGCTCGACGGTCGAGTTGGTGAGAAGGCTGGAACGGCGGACGAACAGGTCAGAACGACAGGCAGAAAGGGCAAGGAGGCCGAAGAGAGTGGACGAGGAGCTGGAGCGAAGAGTCTGGGCAAGGAGACCGCAGACGAGGCAGCTGCCAGCGAGGGTCCTACCGCCGCGGACAGCTAGGGTGCTAGTGGCGACACGGAAGTCGGCCATGCGTACGTGCAGCCCGAGGATCCCTGCAACGACGACGACCGGAGGTCGAGGCACGCAGAGGCGGCTGGGGACGAGTCCGCGGCTGTGACGACGGGCGCGACATGCGATACCCCAGAGACGGCCAAGGTATCTTGGGACCAAAGCCTTGCGACGACTACAATGAGCACGAGCGCACTGAGCGCGTCGTGCGACCACACAGACAGGGAGGCCGAGGACCAGTCGGAGGAGCAGAGCAGGTCGAATGACGCTGCAGATGCACCAGGCGACGCGGAACGTCGTCCAGACGCGCCTCCAGAGCCACCCGACGCGACTCATGTCGAGCGAGCAAGGATGGGGTCCAGGGCCGAGGTGCAGGTGTCGGAGTGGTCGAGGGAAGGCGACGAGAGTGCACGAGGAGTTCGCGGCGATGAACGTCGACTAGAGAAGCCGACAGAACCTCTAGACGGCGCAGAGGAACGCGCGTGGATTGCGGTCGATCCAGGAGGCAGTATCGCTGCCGAGCGAAACGGCGGCGAGCGCAGTGGGGATCAAGTCGAACGACAGGGAAGCGCTCCAGGTCATTGGGGCGAGCGAGCCAAGCCGCAAGAAGTCGAGCGCGATGGAGTGCGCGAAGGCATTGGCGATAGCGTTGGATGCGTCATGAGACAACGTAGGATGGCTGGCGACGGCAGCGGCGTCGAAATGGGCGCGCTAGGTCGAGGTTGAGGACCACCAGGTGAGTGGGCCGACCAGGTCGAAGGGAGAGCCGTCGGAGGCGATTGGACACGTGGACACGATGGCGACGGCGTCAGAGGCGATGCAGGACGATGGGGGAACGATGACGCGGCGAGCGACGCGTGTCGCGACTCGAAGCGCGAAACAAGGTCGCTAGCTGAAGAAGCGCAAGGTCAGCGCAAACGGTACGAGCGAGTGAAAGCAAGCGTACCAGGGCCACCCACACCACCTCGCAAGCGTCGTAAACGGCCAATTAAAGCGCCGAACCCACCGCGCCGACCTGGGCGACTCAAGTCGCAACCTAGACGCAAGATGACTCATCGAGGAGGAAGATCGTGTCGAGGCCGAATCAAGCGGATCAGACGCGATGTACATGTTGTACAAGGACCCTAGATGGTGTCAGGGAGATCTCAGGGTGCAAGACGGCAGTGCGACAGAGCTAGAGACGAGTTAGCCGAGCCGCGACTACCACATATGGACACCCCACGAACGTTGCACAGACGCTACGCATCGGACTCATCAGACGGACGATACATACGGATTTCAAGTTGTTCACCGGAACATTCAGGTAGATCACTCTCTAGTTACTAATTTCCTCTGCAGAGCACGCCCCATTCGCCTCAGGGGGAGTGTTGGATATTGGCGTGCACGCAAAGCGGCGCTGGCGCTGTCGAGCGCTCGTGGACACGTTCAAAACAGTCCAGGTGCACGCCAGTCAATCGAGTCCTGGAGCACGCGAATGACGCGTGTGGACAAGAATGCGGCGATCAAGTAGAGCGGCGAACGCCCAAAAAGTCCGGCGTTTCCGCACAGGACGAGGTCGTGACCTTTATCAAGGAGCGTTTCCGCGTCACTCGATGTCCGGTGTTTCCGCACAGGACGATCGACGTTCCCAGGTACTACCTACTGGCGTTGACGGCGCTTCCGCACAGCCGGACGGACGCGGGCAAGAGACCCCCCAGGGGACATAGAGAGACGGCCGTGGACGCGGCTGCACCACGTCGAGGGGGCGCGCGTGGGATCGTTCGTTTTGACGGTCCGTGCGCCCATTGAAAGGGACGGCGCGGGCGAAAACGGCCAGGTGGACGTGGATGCGAAGACGCGGGTATGTTAGGTCGTGCTGGGGCACGGGCGTTAGTCGATGAGACAGTGCTCTAGTGCACACGCGAGATGGATGCGACCGGTTCGCATGGAACGGGTAGACGCAGATGAGGGGATGCGGGTGTCGACCGGGATGGACGGGCTAGCTGCCTGGTCGCGCTATGGCGCGGGTCTTGACAGTCGACACTAGTTTGCTACATCGTACTGTATTTCTTATGAAATGTGGTGCTGCGCTATTAGTTTTATTAGGTCAGCTCCTACTCCACAGATTAGTGAGCAGTCACTAGTCATCAAAATCCGGCTATCAGTTGAGCGTAAACGTCCGGCTTTCCATAAGATTGCCAACGCTTGCACGTAGTTAAGCGACGCGTAGGTAGTCCAAGCAAAACAGCGGTATTTAAAGTAGATCCTTTTACTTGGCGCGTGCTTATCCGTGCTTGGCCAGTTGGCCCACGCTTATCCACGCCTGAACTACTTATATGCTTGATCGCAGATGTAAACGAGGCTAGAAATTTATCCATTGCAAGTACACAAGTAGCATAAGTATGTAAGTACAGCAGCAAGGCTAAGCAACCAAGTAGACAAGCAGGCCAAGAAAAGCGCTGCATAGACCAGGGGACAAGGACGGCGAGGAGCGAGCAGAGTGATTTTCAACCAACAAAATCGGGGATTCCAGATGGGTGAATACTAGCATTAGATACCACTTTAATTAGAATAAGAAATACCTACAAATCCGATCGTATTCGTCGTCCCTCTCGTTTGCCGCAGTTGCGTCACTGGTGTCACGGGTGAAACGGCGTAAATCTTCCATTAGGGACCACAGTTACACATCTGTGCGTCGTCCTGTGGCGTTTGTGAGTTTCCTGGTCACCACACCCCAGTTCTGATCCGAGAAGGCGTGAGTGGTGGGTGGTACTGATTTTACCGAACATTTTGCTGAGCAACGTCAGTGTCCTCAAGCCCTTTCTCTTCGAGTCTAAATCTAGGTGAACGTCACCACTCCCAATAATATGTAGAGCAGAGCGGAGTGTACAATGGGGGCAGTGGGGTATGGCAACGGGTGGGACGCACGAACGAGCGGAGAGTGAGCGCGTTGGGCGTGCGGAACGGGTGGCTCACAGGTCAGGTGCACGAACAATGGGGAGCGAGCACGTTGGGTGCGTGGAATGGTGCGACGGGTGGGGCACACGGTGGGAGTACTCGGTCAGCAAGCGGGTGGGAACAAATGGGGCACTAACGGGTGGCGAGTGAACGCGTTGGGCACGCGGGTAACAAACGACTGCGGCCCACGAACGTGAGGAGCGAGCGTGTTGGATGGGCGAAACCGTTTGAGTGGTCTCGTCGACCCCCTGCTCTCCCATGGTTCAGGCGCGCGGAATGGATGGGTCCATTGAAGAGCCTCAGGATGACAAGTGAGAGCTATAAAAGACTTATCAAATGTGAAGGGCAGCTGCGGTGGTGGACGTACTTGTACAGTATTGACTGTCTGGAAGGCACACCAAATATATATAGCAGAAAAGCACACTGCGTCGCTGCGAGGTTGAGAGTGAGCAGACAGACGAGAGCGGAGGAAATCAGGGTTAAACATGATAGGCGGGCGGGCAGGCGGCATCTGCGGATTGAACCGGGTTAGCCGAGGTCCCGGAGCACTCATGTACTTAGTTACTGGATGAAAAAGGAATAGTAGGGTCTGGAACTCCTTTTGGGTAGTACGGTGGCACTCTCGACCAATCGGATGCTCGAACAAACGTCGGTAGGCCTTGAGCTTGAGTTCCAGCAACCGCCAATTTCATTTAACCCGTCCCACAGATCAGTAGGGTTTGATGGCGGGCTGGCGAGTCACACGTCACACATCACGTCCGAACTCCAAAATTTCTGCCAAGTCCCGGTATTAGCGTGCACGATTGAAACGCCGCCAAGCGTTTTACTGAAAGTTGCTGGGTAGTTCAAGTTCTCCATAAGTATATCTCATATCTGTACTATATAATCGAGGCAAGCTGCGTTCCTGCTTTTCGAGCTCCAACATACACAACGGAGCAGACGGTAGATGACGATATGACGATCCTCGCCCTTCTACCAAGGCGGGCGCCGACTTAGAATGGTCTTGCATGTGCATCTCAACTGGAACTACGTTAATGGTGGACCGCCATCCCGACACAGCGTTGTGTCATAATGCCCTTCAGGCGAATAGTCAAGACGACTAGGTGCCACCACTGATCCTATATATTTGGTCAGCGATCCCACCCTATCCTTGCACCATCCCTCACCTCTTTTGCATTGTCGGTTGGACGTGCACCATGTCCTGTGACTCGCTGTCCGGTCCGTCCTACTTGGACAATTACGTGTCCCGTACGGCCCCTTGTAATCGCGTCGAATCGCTAATTTTACAGCTAGGTATAGTCATGGCAATCAGTGCAGTGGGGTATGACTACGGTATGCATGCTTTGTCACTAGCTTTCCGCTTTGAATAAGTGTTATCCTTCAGTGCTCACCTTTTCGAAAGAGGTACTCCAGTTTCTTCTGTGCCACCAGTTCGCTCTGTAACGACCTCTGAAGGTAGACTATGTTTGGGTAATGAAGTGGCAGCTAGTAAGCACTATAGTATTGCTGATATTCAATAGCGCACGAAATGGACCTGGGGATCTGCAGTATTCATCCTTGTATGTATTCCGTCTGTCTGGCCTGTCAGCAGTGATCTTCCTTACGACTCTGCCAGGTTCGTTACACTGGTCTTTGTTATGCCATGTAGGTCTACAGTTACCGTCTTTCGCATCGAATGTTGTGTTGAGTTTTATCCAATCTTCAAGCATTAATGCACTTCGTAAGCGGAGAACTATAGACTAGTCAGGATTATTTGATTGATCCCACATACGCGCAGTTGGGACTTCGTTTGTACCTGGTCCTGTCAAAGTAGGTTCTCCATCTTGCGTTTGATCTCCCAGTGTGACTGAGGGATATTTTCTAATAGATGTATGAATTCGAACTCCTTGTTCGGATGAGCGGCGGTGCTGATGGTTGGACAGATGTACGCATACTGCTTGAATTCTCTTCTATACCCAGAAGATGCAACACGATCTTCTAAAGGTACTACACTCTACCTGATTAGAGTATGGTTGTTTCCAGTGTTTATTACAAGCGCTGATTGTGAGTGTCCACACCCAAAATTCAAGTTCTCTCAATAAATTCCGACCACTGGTACAGTGATGATGATTTTGCGCGTTTACGCAATGTGGAGTCGATCCAGAACAATTCTTTGTATCCTCCTCTTCGTTCTCATAGCTCAAACCATACTTTCGATTGCTGTGCTAGCGATGTATGACAAACCAAATGTCCACTTGTCAGGTGTGTCTCAGAACATGTCAGTGGTGTCAATGCGGTGATGCTGTTTTTTCGTGTCCCGTCTTCCGGTCACGGTCATCCAAATTCAAGGTTCTGCCGGCGCTCTTTTTAACATCGTACTTAGCATTCCCTGGACCATCTATGTTTATGCTCTCATGCTTCCAGGGTTAATCCTTGGTGTTCTGCTTTTCACTCTCGGTTTAAGCCAGGCCTTGAAGGGGTCCATCAAGATGTACAAGGCAACGAAGCGATGGCAACCTAATCGGTACATCAAACTCTTCATCAAGGATGGTATCCTCTACTTCTTTGTGTACGTCCCCGCTCTCGCCCAGTCACTATCGTAGTCCTCCAAATAAATCTACAAGTTCTCTGATCTCTCTCCTAGGAACATGCTCCTCAGTATCAGTGCCATCCTCCAGGATGAGATCATCCCTAACAGTCTTGCTATGCTCTTCCTGAATGCTCTTCCTAGCGCAATGCTGTGTGTCATAATGCCGCGCTTTATCATCAGCGTGCGAAGGCTGTATGACCATGACTGTCGTGGCGGATTATGCGGGATTGACAGCGGGTTCGGAGTAGGGTCGCCTCACACGGCTGGTCAAACAATGACAGTGTCTGCGATTGCATTCGCGGAAGTCACTCCAGGGCAAGACCAGATCATAGACGGAAGCACGGAGGATCCGGAGGTAATCCGATGGGAAGTGGTCGGAGATGGCACACGTCAGATTTGAGCGGGAAGTCTAGTCGTGGATGGGTGGGTCTGAATGATGAACATTACAAAGTTATTTAAGTAAGTAAATACACATGTCTACCGTTCCGTCGCCCGTTGCCGCCTCGGGCTCTGGCTCTTATGTGCACAGGTATTGCGGTGGGCACAGCCACGACAGGTGTCGCCCGTCTCATCGCGCGACCTCCTCGTGCTCTGGCTCTGGCTCTTATGCACATGGGTGTCGCAGTGGCACAGCGCACACACTGGGGCACTGGGATGGGCACGCGGAATGGGTGGCGAACGAGTGGCTTTAATGGCTTAACAGGCTGGTTTATGAACCCACGTGATTTTGCGATCACCAACACTAGGATGGAACCTCTTCAAAAATAGTCGCCATGCTTGGCATCACGGTAGGGATGGGATAGCGTACAAAGAATTATGGTTGGGGACGATAATAGGATGCATTCTTGGGGTTCTGGATTTTTCGGGGGCGATATCAACCAAATTGCGGTCTGCGAAATGTTTTTTTGGTCTATTTGTGATGTCAGACTTTGAAACCACTCATTCACCCTCACCACCATGTCAGCATCCATGAAACGCAAGATTTCCGGCCTGAGCGGGTTAGAGCTCGATATCGCGCTCGCTAAACTGCAGAAGCTTCGTTCGTCTGTTATTGTTGAAGAGGTGCCAGAGTCCGACCCCGCGCCATCCGACACATTCACGGATCAGCTCGACAGCATGATTGCCACACTCGAGACGTGAGTCAATAACCCGCTGGTACGGCCGTTATTTTCTTACTTCGTTTGCAATGTCTCACTTCTTCTAGTCGCTCTAGTTCTCAGCCGCGGATGACAAGGCTATGGAAAGGTTCAACATCGTCCGAAAGGGCTTGCTCTACCTCTCTCCTGCAACCACACTTCGCGAGGCAATTGACACTTCTCGTACTGTTGGTTCTGACAAACCGTGGTCTAACGAGACCATGTACAAGCATCTCTCCTTCCTCGCCAGCTCTTTCACTGGTGCAGTTTGTTTTCACTCCTTCACGTCTAGCGATGTTCTGCGACTAACGGCTGCCATAGAATGAAACGTCTTTTCGGGTGGTCATTGACACCTTCTTCAGATCAACTGCCATGGTTCCTTCTCCTCAGAAGGTCATTGTAATGCTGGAGAAGCAGGTTTCTGCTGTACGCCCGAGGCTGTCGCAGATGGACACAATCCCAGGAATCATTGACTACACAGCCATTGTCGCGAAGTCGTCGTTTGCAGGCGTGTGTTTATCTTGTTATTGTTCCTCTGCGTCATGTAACACAGTCGCAGATAATTACGTCCGCATTCCCCCAACGATAAGTCAACGCTATGGCGGTGAAATGATTGCGTTTTTCGCAGCCGAGGCGAAGCCCTCTGCCATCACCATCTCCCTCGAGGCGCATTTCCCTCAGGTCCTTCTGGAACTCGTTGCATGTGCGAAACAGCTGGGGTACGTAACATTTTGTACCATCTCCACGCAACTCACGTTTTGTGGATAGGAAATCTCATTCGTGGGGCTCTCACTACTGGCATCAAGTGGCACTTCATCGTGGTGGATCTTAATGCTGACGGTGATGGTGCGACGTACTGAGTCTCAGAGCTGATTGAGTGGAAGACTAAGCGAGGTCCGGGTTTCAGAGAACGCCTTATTGAAGAAACCTCCGATGAGTTCGATCCTGCCCTCATTGCTGGCATCCTTTAGTCGCGGGTGAGTATACTTGACCATACAGTTTCTTCCATTCTGGATGAGGGAGGCTGATGTACATTGTTGTTAGATTCCAAAGAGCTTTATGAAGATTGATGATGATCAATGGTTTGTCCAAAATCCTGGAGGAGGTGGTGTGTGATGATGCAGTAGTCATCACCGAGGGATTCCGGCGATGGGACTACATACAGCGGGGTAAACTTTGGAGGCGTTCACGACGGAGTCTGCGCAAAATGTAAGGTGCAAAGGCGATTTCTATTGCTGCAGTCGTATCGAAGAGGCTGATACTGCGACCGTCACAGCGTTCGAATCATTATGGTTAAGTGAAAAAAAAAGATACCCGTGCCAATCGGCCATTGAAGCTAAACCGCAGCCTACAGTGCGCATTGAAGTGGACGCGTCTCGCTATGTAGAGCGATGCTACTGCACACTAGGCAGCGGTGAGTCACTGCCAGTGACCCGATGACGGACGGTTCAAACAAAGACACTAGTACTAATAACAGCCTCAATTATATATGTATACGGAGGGCACCCGCCGTGATGGCGAGCTGATCGCATGATCGCATCACGGTTGCCATACCGCATGCTGAACACAAGTGGCTGCATCGTGTGCAACGACCTGGGCACAAGGCCGAGTATCCCGTCGTTCGTCTCCGCGTGAATCGGAGATCGGAAAATGTGTCTAGTTGCCAGCCA
>JBBPLV010001056.1:0-11910 GCA_038089975.1 Boletellus ananiceps | reverse complement strand
CTAGTTCGAATCCGAATATGTGTAAATCGTCTCAGCAATTCCGAAACGTTCATTATTGGTGTCAAAGATGCTATAATAGCGCTCGCTGTGCATGAAAGGTGAGGGCCAGATTCTGTACATGGGGAGATGAAATCATACAGGAAGCAATAGCCGTTGATGAAATTAAAGAGAAGTCCTTCCGAGAAACCAAGGTCGTTGACGACAAGGTATATGGCGCCGGAACTCCCGCCCAAGGCGCTGTTCAGCGAGCGAGGCCAAATCTGAGCGTTCGCAGTAAGGTCATAGGAGGAACCGCCAATATTAAATGATAGCGTCCGCAGGTTGGCATACTGAGACGAGGTAATAGTCAGAAGACCGGTGGCAGAGTCCAAAGTTGCGCCCGTCAAGGACTGGTATCGTTTGAATGCTTCTGAACGATCCGAAAGGAATGAATTGTCAGCGTCTGGGTAGTTTCGAACGTAGTACTCACCCGTGGCAATGAGAATGAGCGTGGTGCCGGTATCAACGATGCCCGCAGTCGACGATAGGATAGTGACATCACCATAAGAGATTGACTGATCAATACCCCAATATTCCGATGCGGGAAAAGTTTTCGTCAGCGGAACATAATTTACTGAACTTGTTATCGCTGCGTCATCAAAGCCGCCGAACGTGAGCGTCCCGGCGTTTTCGGGCTCGGACGCTGGGGCAAAGAAGATGCCTACGACTTCCTGTGATATCGTTCTTTGCTTGTATAAGCTGTCCGCGACAGTTGGGACTTCGAGCGTGTTGGTGGTAGTACCTAACGTCAAGTCTATAGGTCCAAGACCAAGAATACCGTCGAAGCCATTCATATCGATAGTCCAGTTAGCAACACCAATGGTTTGCTGATGGATCACCATGTCGGAACTTAGCGTGACAGTATCACGCCACAGCTCCCCGAAGAAAGCGCCAGAACCATAGACCATATGCTGCATCATCGTGAGCACCGAAAACCAGGGTAATTATGGCCACATACGACGAAGCCCCAAGCATTCACGCTAGAGTTAGTGGGGGCATATTGCTTGCTTGCTCCCACCCAAGTAATGGAACTCCCGGTATCGACCAGCAGAGCGTCTGTGATCACTCACCACTCAGCTTCAGCGAGTACGATAGATAACAGTCTTACAGTACGTTGGAGGGGTCCCGATGCCAACCTCTGCCGTATAGAACGTAGCGGCCTTCGCAGCATTGACCCTGCTTGTGGCACTGCGCTCACTGCGGTTACGGAGTTGTGCAATAGACCGCGCACGAGCCCTGTCCCTCTCGGCAAGGTTGCTGGCACCGGTGAAATTGATTCCTCTGGAGAGCTTGAGGGTAACTTTGCCGGCATCACGGGTCACAGAACCTGCACAGACACCACCGAAGGCCAACAGCAGCCACAATAGAAGGCACCTACTAGGGAACATGAGCCCTTCACAGTTAGTTGCGGTATAAAAAGGCTTCGTACGCTTATTTTCTCCTTAATTCCCCAGACCAAAGGTGAACAGAACAAAAAGCCGCATACCATTTTTGTCCAAATAGACTTGTCAAAAAGGTTGTCCCCTTGATGACTCAGCTGGTCACATGACCGTCAGACCCATTGGGGCATCGTACAAGCAATGCTTGCCGCTCAGGCTGCTCCAAGCTTATATGTTTCTAGTCTCGACCCCTCCATTTTGGTGTGCTCTCACGAGCATCGGAATATGCCGATCACTAAAGTGTCTGGAGACTTTCAGTCGACGACTATCGCATCGGGTCACGCTTGTCACACGTTGCTACCCTCTTATGGACAACCTGCCTTTTCTGAACGCCCCTATTCCCGATGACTTACCCTTTTTGTACATTTTGGTTCCTTAGATTTGCTCAGTTCATAGGCATGAATACTGCTACGATCTCACACGCAGAGCAGCGACAAAGGTCCTACAATAATCTCGACCGTGTCCGTGAGCTTGCTGCGAAAAGCTCAAACTACTCCATACATGTCTACGTTGACATTAACGTCATGCGCAAGACCAGTGGGAATATATCGACTTGAGAACGGGCCATAGAGGTCGTCTTCGTCGTCCGATTCGTAGTACATTGGTGGGCGTGCAAATGATCGGGATCGCCGATAAGATCAGTCGAATTGTTATTTACAGTATTATTTTCGCGTTGATCAGTATAGACATATCGCTGACTACCTGTTGACGGATGTGACGGGGTTCGATGCGCTCGTCACGCAACTAAAGTCTCCAGAACGCCGGGATTTGATAATAATATGTTCCCCTCAGTACAGCTGTCCCTGCAGCAACCTCGCAAAAAAAGTCCTCTTGCATGGTAGGAATCGTCGGATGGACGTCCTCGGGCTCTGTGCCTCGTTTCTTCGTGTGCTTGGTAGCATAATTATAAGAGACATGAACCCGAGGGACACCAGCACTGGAAGAGATGCTTTCCTTGATTAGCTAAGCCTCCGCGAGTCAGAAGTACTTGAGTCAGGAGCAAGATAACGGGAAGACGCTGGACTATCTTTTCAAAACGAACTGGTACTTGTCTCAGACCATTGAAGTATACACAACATCCGCACAAAATTTGACACCCAGGAGACCCTCTCGACTTTCCGATCACACAAATCGCAGGATTGGTTCTAATTGGCATGAGAGTTTGTGTAAGTCGTCTTGGCAATGCCAAAGCGCTTATGGGTAGTGTCATAGACGCTGTAGAAGCGTTGCCTGAGCAACAGACTGTCAGTCCCATAACACATTTCACACTACTGGAAGACGTACAAGAAACTATAACCGTTTACGACATCAAATCCGGAGCCAGACGGATGTCCAATGTCGTTCACGATGAGGTATATTGCGTCAGATTTTCCACCGATGGCAGTGTTCAACGATCGGGGCCAAATTTGAGCGTTTGGCGTAAGGCCATAGGAAGCACCTCCGATGTTGAACCATAGAGTCTGCAACTTGGCGTATTGAGCGCTGGTAATAGTGAGGAGGCCGGTAGAGTTAGAGTCTAAGGTAGCACCCGTCAGTTTTTGGTATTGTGTGAGGGCATCTACGTAAATCGGATGAGGGTTCAGCACTCGGGAACTCCGTTAACAACACTAAACCAACTAGTCGAAATCAGAATGAGTGTGGTGCCCGTGTCGACAATGCCGGCGGTCGATGCCAGAATACTGGTCTTTCCGTATGAGATCGACTGGTTGATCCCCCAGTAGAGAGCTGCAGGATCAGTCGTCGCAAGCGAAACGTAGTGGATCGAGCTTGTTGTCACTGAGTCATCATATCCACCGAACGTGAGGGTCCCGCTGTTATGAGATTCGGAAGCTGGGGCGAAGAAGACACCCAGCACTTCCTGAGAAATCTTTTTCTGGGCGTAAAGGTTGTCTGCAATGGTTGGGACTAGGGAAGTGTTGCTGACAGTACCCTTAGTCGAAATAACAGGACCGAGACCAAGAATACCATCGACATTACTAATGCCCTCAGTCAGGCTCGCGACGCCAATGGACTGCTTAGTGACCGCTAAGTCAGCTGCCAGTGTGACTTTGTCGAGCCACTCTTCTCCGAAGAATGCCCCAGAACCATAGCGGACAGACTACGAACGCGCCAACAGCATGAGACCAAGCATTGATTTAATGACATGAGACATACCACCGAACTGTTAGTATTCACGCTAGAGTTGGTGACAGTATATGACTGACCGGCTCCGACCCACGTGTTGGAGCTGCCAGTATCAACTACAAGAGTGTCTAGAATAATTCCTCGGGTCAGAAACCGATAAACACTGGCGAACGACAATTTACAATATGAGGGAGGGGTGCCAATGCCGACCTCAGCAGTGTAAAAAAATACACCTTTCGAAATATTGACATTGGCCTGCTCAGCTCTGGTACGGCGAAGCGAGAGATCTTCAAGGAACCGAACACGAGCCTGATCCCCCTCAAGAATGTTGCCAACCCCGGCCGTATTAACTCTGGCGGAGATAGCAAGAGTTGTCTTTCCAATATCGCGACTGATGGCGATGGCATGCACGGTACCAGGGGATAGGAACAAGAGCGCCAGAAGGGACACTGTAGGTGAGGGCATCTGTACGTGGCTCGGATAGAGAACGTCACCTTTGTGTGACCTTTGAATGTTCGGGGATAAAACGGGGGCAATGCGGAGAACGGCACGAAGTCGAAGTACTTTCACGATGTCCACACTCTGGACTCGCCGAGGGGCATTCACTGACAAGGTGACGTACCAAACCTGAAACCCCACGGGTCCGGGCCTCTTGAGAGTCAACGAAGAAAACTCTGACGCCATCCCGACCCGAGTCGTAGCCAGTAAGGTTTATGGCACGTACCAAACAGGAGAGTCAGGAAAGACCCCCCCAGTTGAACGCGGTATCGTAGTAGGTGGTGATCCATTGCTCCAGTCTGCTTAGTCAGACGTTTCAACTGACGAGTTACCACTGGCAGCCAGCTCTTCCCATCCAACAACTCCCCCAGGTATCCATAGTGGGAGTCGGTAAATCCACTTGTTCCCGAACGAAGGTAGGCACTGAATGACTACTGTCTTGACCAAGATATCATCTTTCGAACCTGAAACCCATCATACCTTCAAGCGAGCCAATTACATTACCCGGTGGGTGGTGCTGTTCAGATGAGATATTGCATGATTGATCTGCAGTGATCACGATCTTGCCTAGTAAGCTAGGCCTAGTAACCAGCGTGTCTCATGCTACAACGACTGTTGTGAGCACCTGCACACATGTGGGTCATCTCGACTGGCCAAGCCGAGTTTTGAGCGAAACGCGAGGTACGGGCGTACTACATCCCGGTTGCCATATCCATTCCCGACGGTGAGCTGTGATATCATAATTTATGATAGAACCCCCCCTAGGCGGAAGCTGGCCCTCCGATTTTCTTTTTTTTATAGAAGTTATCCGACCATAATGGGACACCAGGCATGGACCTGAGGGAAGCCAACACTGGTAGAGAGACTTTCCCTGATCTTACCTGTTCAGAAACACTCGATTCAGGGGAAAAACAACACAAAGTCACTTTAGACAGCCCCCACGCTTCTCAACATCGAACCACGTGAGGCTATCAGTATATACACGATATCCAAACAAAAGTTGGTACCCCAGAAACCCTTGCCTTTCCGATTGCACCGGTCACAGGACTCGATAATTCTAGTTGGTATCAGAATTCGTGTAAATCGTCTTGGCGATGCCAAAGCGCCGATTGCTGGTATCATAGATGGAATAAAAGCGTTGCCTACACAACAGACTGTCAGTACCAGAACACGTTTCACAGTGCGTTGTATGACACGTACAAGAAACTGTAACCATTTATGAAATCAAGTCCGGTACCAGATGGATAACCAATGTCATTCACGATGAGGTATATTCTATCGGATCTTCCGTTAATGGCGGTGTTCAGCGAACGAGGCCACATTTGAGCATTTCGCGTGAGGCCATAGGAAACACCTCCTATTTTGAACCACAGCGTCTGTAACTTGGCATATTGGGCAGTGGAAATAGTGAGGAGGCCAGTTTCGGAGTCTAAGGTGGCACCCGTCAGTTTTGCGTATTGCGCGATGGCGTCTATATGAATCGGATGATGAGGTTCAGTACCCGAGGCAATCTGTCGCTGAAAGTGAGCTCACCAGAAGAGATCAGAATGAGGGTGGTTCCAGCATCGACGACGCCAGCAGTCGAAGCCAAAATACTGGTATTGCCATATGAAATCGACTGCTTGATCCCCCAGTAGTCAGCTGCAGGATTGGTCGTCGTGAGCGGAACATAGTTGATCAAGCTTGTCATCACTGAGGCATCATAGCCACCAAACGTGAAGGACCCATTGTTGTTAGACTCGGAAGTTGGGGCAAAGAAGACACCCAACACTTCCTGAGAAATCTTTTTCTGAGCGTAAAGGTTGTCTGCAATGGTTGGGACTAGGGAAGTGTTGCTGACAGTGCCCTTAGTCAAGTCAACAGGACCGAGACCAAGAATGCCGTCGACACTAGTAGGGATGCCCACAGTGAGGCTTGCAACACCAATGGACTGCTTAGTTACTACTAAGTCAGCTGCTAGTGTGACTTTGTCGAGCCACTCTTTTCCGGAGAATGTCCCAGAACCATAGCTGATTTGCTACAGACAACATAAGATCAGGCATTAATTTGACGAGATAAGACATACCACCGAATGATTGGTATTCACACTGGAATTGGTGACAATATATGGCTGACTGGCACCAACCCACATGTTGGAGCTGCCAGTATCGATCAGGAGAGTATCTATGACAATCCCACATATTAGAAACTGATAAACGCCAACAAGTGGCAACTCACAATATGTGGGCGGAGTACCAACACCGACCTCGGCAGTGTAATAGAATATGCCGTCTGAAATATTGTTATTGAGCTCCTCAGTTCCGGTGTGACGAAGCGAACTGTCTTTGAGGAATCGAACACGAGCCTGATCCCTCTCAAGAATGTTGCTAACCCCAGCCGTATTGACTCTGGCGGAGATGGCAAGGGTAGTCTTTCCAGTATCACGACTGAGAGTGCTTGCATCCACAGTGCCAAAGGATAGGAACAGGAAAGCCAGAAGGATTGCTATAGGACACAGCATTTTAGCGTGGATGGAAAACGACCACCTTTGCATGACCTTTAAATACTTGAGGACAGAACGGAGCAATACGGAGCACCAAACGAGGTCAAAATGTTTTCGCGATACCCATACTCTGGACTCCGGAAGAGTTCAAGATGATGTACCAGAGCTGAAACCCCTCGTGCGGGTCCGGGCCTGTTGGAATTGTTAATGCCCTGGGAACGAAGAAAACTCTGACGCTCGTGTAGTTAGTGGAGCCGATGCCACGTACCAAACAGGAGAGCCAGAGAAGAAAAAAAGTGACATCTTCGGGTCAGTTCTGGTGGTGCCAGTGATGATATTGTCTCGAGCCTGGCAACCTGTAGCCTGCTTAGACTTTTCAAGATCGCCGTACTGAGCCTCTGCTCCAAAAATTTTGTCCCGGACGGTGGACCGCATAACCCAAATTCTATACCCCAGCACTTCAGCCAGCACTTCTCATTTATACAACCACTCTCTGTATCCCTTCTGGGACACCGCTGGCTACTTTCGTTGCTTTCTGGATGCGTGCGCTTCTGAGCTGGATGCCGACGACAGTGGACGCTCTCTGCATTCCAACTTCGGCGAACTTGGATCCGCTTCTTCCCGAGCCAGTGACACGGTGACACCCATCTTGATCAAGATTTGAACTCTGAACCTGAAACTCGTTGGGTGGTCAATACACTACCCTGCAGGTGGTATTGTTACAGATGCAAATATTACTTCACTAGAGGTCGGCTTTGCCAACAGAGACCTTGCTGTGGAAGTCCAAAATAAGAAAGATCTCCTCTGGTGAATCCCGTTCCATGCTGTGCGCCCATAGGTGGCCAATATCTACAGTAAGGCACCCGTATGCCGGTCAGTCCTATGATGGCACACCTGTCTCCTCTCATGCCAACCGACCTCCTGTAAGCTGCCTTGTCGATCAGGCGACGTTACAACGAATGGCAACGATAAAGTAGCATGATTACTCTCGATTTCAGATGGCAAGAGTAAGGCATCCGACGGGTGCTTTCATTTGGCTAGTGGCACGGGCCGGTGGTACTCCAATGCAGGAACAGGAGCGGAAATCGATACCGTTGAGAGTGCTGTAGCCTACTTACAGGACAAGCACAAGTCTATCAAGGACTGGTCTGAAAACATATTTCCGCCGTGCTGGAGCGACAATTGTACTACATACCTGGCCACCCGTTCATCCGCATGCGCCAGTGCACGGAAATCCGCAGGAGCTGCCTCAACGGCCCTATTCATCCGAATTGCAGCAGCTCGAACACCTATATCTCGCACCCCGCTCAAACTCAACCCTAGAAACGTCACTTCCGAAGCATGTCATCGTGAATGAATGGCACCCCAGTGGTGGGATTCATGGCAAGCCCATCAACCCAGATCAACACAGGTCACCACAGCATTTGGACCAGTTTCCATACTTTCATCACGCCGGTGCCAATGCTGTTCCAAGTTTACAGTCGTCAACTTCATAGCCGTGCTTTGGTACTATGTTTCACGTACTTTGCGTGCTCCACCTGATCCAGGGAAACCCATCGTGCAACGTCAGCAGTGCCAGACTTTCCCGGATTGGAGACCTCAGATCCCTCCGGACGTTTCCTATACTTGCCATTTCGCGCTGTCTTGGACTTTGGATCCGTTGATGATTCAGGCTTCTGTCGCAATCTGGGGGGTTCATCCCCGCCACCTTGCAATAGCACCCATTGGACACGATACGTCTTTCGAATGTGAGAAAAAGCATGGACGACATCGCCTGCAGGCTTGACGTGCACGGTTCGTATCACTGCCTTCGAAACATCACCATCGCCGTTACCTAGCTTGGAGTGACCTTGTGATTTCCCACTTGAATGCGGACTTGAAGGCGGGTCGACAAGTGAGTCCTTCAAAATGGCGTGCGGAATCTCGGCGACTTTGGCCGCGGTAGCGGATGTACCCGATATATTTGGTACCGTCGGGAACTCGTGCAATCCTGCCAGGAGTCCTAGAGGTTCACATGATGAACGAACGATATCAGCTAATTTTAGCCATTGTACGTGAAAAAGCGCACATGCGCAAATGAGGTACCGACCTCCTTCAGGGCGACGCACGAGCAAGAAGAACCGCTCGCGGTTATCGGCGGTGCACCATTCAATCACGTTGACGGAATCCAGCTCCTTCCGTGCTTTTCTTCGCTCAACTCTCATAGGGTAGATGGTAACGAGACCTGCCTCCGGATCGTCCTCTGGGAGTGGTTCACAGAGACTACACAATTCTTCGATATCTCCCTCTTCCCGAGCAGCGTTCTACGCAAAGCTAGGTCAGCTGGGGGGGAAGTGCAAATAAAAGATGGCCCTCTTACGCGATCACCTTGTGCTCTTCCATATGCGCGGCACCAGGGTCGTAGAGGGCAGTCCCCGCATGCAGGATCTCTGACCTTGCACACCGTGCTCCCAAGCTCGATAAGCGCCTGATTGATATCACCCGGATGTGATGAGTCCTCCACAAAGGCTTCCGCACCTGCCCACAGTATGTCCTGGGCTTGTTTGCCCTTTGGTGGTGCATAGAGTGCTAGAAAGCGTGCAAGGAGTCGAATCACGTTTCCATCCAGCTAGAGTCGGGTCATTGATCTGAAGCGCCAGTTTAACGGAGGACTTGCCACAGGAACACATTGGTTATAAACGATCGAACAGATTGCACCGGCACTGTAACGACCGATGCCAGGAATCTTTGCTTGCATGTCTTGAGCATTGTCCGGAAGTCGACCGTCCAGTTCCTTCACCACCTTCTGAGCGCCACTCAGTAAACGGGCGGCACGCGAGTAATAACCGAGGCCCTTCCAAAGGCTGTTGACTGTGTCGATATCCGATGCGGCGAGATCCCGAACTGTCGGAAATCTGAGCACAAACAGAACCAGAGTAAGCCTCGACGCTGGACACGCAGAGAAAGGACTGCACGCACGCACTTGGTCATCCACTTGGTATAGTACGGCATCACCGTGGCTACCTGGGTCTGTTGAAGCATGACCTCGGACACCCAAACCTACGCGCACATTGAGTATCGAACCTTGTGAAAGAAAAGATGTTCGCAGTGAACGAACCTCGTATGCACGCTGTGCTCGGCCGTCTGTGTCTAGCGATTCGTCAAACGTTTTCCGCCAGGGCATTCCGCGGACATCGCGTATCTGTTTAAACCACCGTAGCAGCGATTCCCGTATAGGTTCGACGCACACCACGACGTGCCAGGACGCCGGGTGTGTAGCATGAGTGATTGTACTGGGCCCGGCGACGCCTTGTGAGCTGACGGTCGGGCGCGCTCGTCTTGACGCGCCTCCACGTTTGCGGCACGGTTTTTTGCTATGGTGCTTGGGCAGCTCAGAATACGATTCATCAGACGCGTCTAAGAATTCGCTGTCATTCGCGTCGGTGTCGTTGTCGGTGGTACTGGCACGAGCACGTTTGGGCATGTTGAGAAGCTGCTGTTCGTTGAAAGAATTTAGTCATTTTACTTACTCTCAATTTCACACGAGTTGACGCGGACGACATTTATTGTCAGCCTCGATCAGCCTCGGTCTCCTCAACCACTCACAGTAGGCTCATCGGAGTTGCGCCGTCCGATATCGATTAATGCCTTGCATGTATCCCATATTGACCGAGTAATTTTTAAAAAAGAGTTGTCATATTTTGAGGAGACACAAAAATTCTAAATAATTTTCGGTGTATGCAAGACACCCATATCGTACGGCACAACTCCGACGAGCCTACTGTGACTGGTTGAGGAGACCGAGGCTGATCGAGGCTGACAATAAATGTCGCCCGCGTCAACTCGTGTGAAATTGAGAGTAATCAACAAAACTTACAGCGGCCCGGAGCCTGATCGGGCCGGGGCCTGTTCGGTCCTTGATTTGGACAAAGTCTCATACTACATAGCTCACCACTTTAGACGACGGAACGTGGCGGATACGGAACGGAAGGGTGGCTGCGGCACTCGAGATCTCTGTCGGGAAGGGCTCACTCGAACGTACGACTTGATTTCGACTGACGACTAACATCCCTAGCGGCAATTATGCAGTCAACGTCAACTTGAGCACGTCAGTCTCTCACTTTCAATCGAGTACATATCATTTTGAATCAAGCCACATTCCCCCAGAATTTCTGCTGTTTCTCTGAGGGTTCGACGCTGTCGATACTCCCTTTGGACCAAGCAGAAGAACTTTTATTCAAGTCACTGCCTGTTGCATCTCGTCCTAGGTTCCTGGCCACGAACCTAGTTGTTCCCGTTTCAAAATCCCCCCAGACGCGCGTTTGTATTGTTCAGCGATAATTTGATATGAAATGACGAGCATTCGCTCATAGGCATTAACACGACCTCTGACCCGATTCCAGTGATCATGGAGACCTTCTAATTTAACCTTTCAGGTATTTCCGGGCTGGACCGTTCTCTGACACCCAGGAAGTCACTTGAGATGTTGTGGGGTCAGTGATCGTTCACACCAGTTCACTAAAGTGAAATTCATAACCGTGCCAGGCTCGACCAAGTAGTATCATGGGTGTAGCCGCACCAGGTCAACTTCCAGGGAATCGGGGGACATACATGCAGGATGCTACCTAGACCAAACTGCCAATGAAGTGGAGACAGACGTTTTCCGGTCAGGAACGCATGCTGCATATGTCTTAATCCAAGTCTGACGCCAACCCCATGGTGTAATACAACTTGTCGGATACATCACGTACTTTTGTGGAAAAGAACGATGCAATATCGTACAAAAGTAGACGTTGGAAGGCAAAGGAGGTGAGGTTCTGGCATATGCAAACACGATGATCCTTCAGTCCTTTGTCTCTCTTAGACACGGATCTGCGGCGCGGAATGGAAGAACGGTAAACTTTGATGTCGGCCACCACCAGATCTGCGAGTCCGACGGCAACCGAATATCACTTTGAAGGGTGGTAACCACGAATGACCATAACTCCTGCAACCTGATACGGCAGACGATAAGCAAATCGTGGAGTACGCAGAAACCTGGCGTTCGGAACAGAGTGAGAACTAGATTGGAAACAAGGAAGAAGGCACTATGCGCTGTACAGACTCGGGCAGGTGTTTGAAGATGCAGAGTGCGAGGCGAGACAGAAGGTGGCAGTGCTACATGCCTGTGTCGAGCAGAGGGACTAACCACGACGTTGCACAAGACATCGTACTCGGACCTACTGACGGAAGCTACCCAGCCCGCAAAGTCTTCTCCAGACCCCCATTGTTCATGCCACCCTCGACAGACCAAGTGACCCTCGCTCCAGCTTCACCACGAAACCGTCAATTCCCTCCGCCTCTAGATTG
>JBBPLV010001055.1:0-11914 GCA_038089975.1 Boletellus ananiceps | reverse complement strand
CGAGGATCCAGTTTGACATGGCCGGAGAGGACATCGAGAAATCGCTTTTTCAACTTGGGAGTACGACTAGAATTCGGAAGTGCCGGATGCATGGGAAGTGGAGCGATTAAACGCTGGTCCAAATCGCCCAAGCCTTTATCATCAGGTTGGTGGGAACTCGTCGACTAAAAAGCTGAGTCCGGATGACCTCACGGCGCTAGATTGGGCCTCGTGCAAATCCGAGAGCATCAACTTGGACCGCAGAGGCAATGCGAAATAAGAGCACACTGGTGAGAGAAGCGAGGTTTGGTTGTATTCGAGCTTGTAGTGCTGCCAAGCTGCCTTTACTGTCCCGCTGGGGATTGGAAAAATATTCGAATGTAAGAACGATTCCTGCTATTCTTCTGCAATATGAGTCAGAGAACGTACATTGAAAGGCCAGGAAAATCCTCGCCTGAAATCCTGCACACAGAATGAATAGATCCGTCAAGTGGTTGGTGTGCCAGAGAGATGCCGGTGTAAATGTCGTGGTAGCACGGTGTTGCGATATTTCTCCGATAGGGCGCATTTCCGTCTCCGCTGCGGTGTGCGGACCTGGACAACCTCAACCGGCGCACACTACGAGGTTGCCATCCCAAAAAGCTATTAAGCTCCCCGCCATGCGTCCTCTCTGCTGGGCCTGGGAAACACTCCTGGCTACTCCAGAGACTTAGATATCAAAAATATTTTCAGAGTGCTGGCAAGTAATCGCGTTGACAAAAATATACAACGTTTACTCTCCCTTAGCATCCTGCTGATCCTACAGTGCTATTACAACTGCTTTCAGTACAACCCAACTTCGCCGTGTGAGATGAAATGCGAGCCGCCCTCACACCTATATCCACCTTCCTGCCTTATCCATTGAAATCCCGCAGGACAAAGGCCCATGTAATCAAGCCTTCGCTGCATCTCCATCGCTTGTCGTCTCTTCTCCGCTTCTTCTGCCTGTTTCTTTTTCAATGCAGCAGCAGCCCGCTCCCTCGCTGCCCTCACCTCCGCTTCGCGACGCCGCGCTTCTTCGAGCTGTCGTTCAAGTTCGCGCTGCTTTTCTATATTGCCCTTGGCCGCAGCCATCGCTTGCTGCAGCGTATCTGCTCGTTTTTGCGCTTCTTGCCTCCGTTTCTCGCCCCTTTCGACCTCTTCCTTGAGACGTTGTTCCTCTTCTGCCGCCTGTCTCTTCGCCTCCTCCTCTGCCTTGATGTCCGCCTGGAGTTGGTTCCAGACATCATCCGACACACCGGCGTCTCGCTGTGCAACTCTGTGGTTGGGAGGTTGACCCCCACTTGGTGCCTTCGCAGGCGGATGGCGTTTGGACCGTTGCCTATTCTTCGCTCCAGTTTGTTTGGGTGGCTTATTCGGAGGCGAGGACGGTGGAGGCGACGGCGGCGGCGCACGCTTGGTCGCCTGACTCGTTGATGTAGATATGGAAGGAGGCGGTGGCGCTGGTCCGCTCATGCTTGCTGTCGGCATCGTCATCGAGGCGGGCACGCTACGTGCAATGTTTTGCCGGTCCGTATGCTCCTTTAACATCGTTCTCATCACCCCTACCGTCCCTTCCGCTGACAGCAAGTCCGAGTTCGCCAACGCTTCCCGAGTCAGCTTCCTCCCGAGCGTCTTCACATCCCGTGCATTACCCCACGACGGGAGCGCCGACATTTGTGCCATCACATCCTGCATCTCGAAGTAGGCCTCGCAAGTCTTGTCGCTGAGTTCAAGCACAACGATCTGGTTCTTCCGCAGATCCTTGTCAAGCAGCTCCAGACATTGCTCCGAGGACATGTTCTCGAAGATAATCTCCTCAGAGAAACGACTGGAGAGGCCTGGATTCACTCCCAGCAGCTGGTTCATCTCCCGGTCATACCCTGCCAGGATGATCACGAGCTTGTTCATGAACCGCTCGTTGGTCATCAGTCCCACAATCTCATCCATCGCCTCCTTAGCGAAATGACCTTCACCCAGCCGGTAAGCTTCGTCGATGAAGAGCACCTTTCCGAGGGCTTTCTCGAACACCGCCTTGGTCTTTGGACCGGTTTGCCCGACATACTGTCCTACCAGATCGGTCGCGGAACATTCGATGACATCTTTGGAGGCCAGGAAGCCCATGTCATAATACACTTGTCCGAGCTTCCGAGCTGTCGTAGTTTTTCCTGTGCCTGTTTTTTGTGTGAGTACTGTTTATCCACTGTCGGCCAGCTGGGATAACTACTGACCAGGTGGACCCTTGAACACAAAGTTACTCGGAATCTGGGTACGCATGTCGAGTCCCTTCTCTTTCATCACCCGAGCGATCTTCTGGTACTCTTCGAGCTTCCATATCACTTCCTCGCAACCCACGACATCTGCAAACATCTTGGCGAGGTTGGCTGACGCGTTATTGCCCCTATCAAAATCGGGATCGATGTCTTGGGGCTCGAATACGACGTCGATTCTCTCAGAAGCAGGAACAGACGCGACGCGTTTCTGATACCGCGCCTTGGCCTGGCCTAGGAGATTCTCGACCTCGCCCGCATTGCCAAAGTTGGGGCGGTTCTTCATTCGACTGAGCAGCTCGCGGGCAACATCCTTGGCGTGGTGGGTGGCAGACAAGTCCTGGTCCTTGAGCTTGTATTCGAGGATTTGCATGAGCTGAGGTTCGGAGAAGTCCTCAAAGTTGAACGCATTCTCGATTGCGAACCGGCGAGCCAATCCAGGGTTGACGTTCTATAGGCACGAGTTACCCAAATGACAATCAGGAAAGGATGAGTTTACCTGAAACATCTCTTCCATTTGCTCCTTGTACCCGAGCATAAGGACACACCGATCTTCGCCAGGAACGCTCTGGATCTCGGCGACCATGGTGTCGATGACGGAGGTCTTGTAAGGATCTGTTGCGTTCTTGCTGTATAGCATATATGCCTAGACGATCTCAATAGTCGGCGACCTCCCACGCGCAAGATGGATACAACCGACCTCGTCAATCACGAGAACCTTCCCCTGGGTGCTCGCCAGAATCGACTTTGTGTTCTTCTCCGACTCTCCCAAGTGCGCGCCGACAAAGTCTGCCGGATTTTTGACCACCACTGGAAAGGGGTGTCATTGTCAACGATATGCGATGGAGTGGATGGGGCCGGGACGTCACCTTCGCCGTTGCTTAACATGCCAAGGTCTGCGAGAATCTGACCATACAACTTGGCCACCGACGTCTTGCCCGTCCCAGGGGAACCGAGAAACACCCTGTTCAGAGACACCTGCATCGGCTCCTTCTCCGCCAGTTCTCGCTGATAGTTGGTCTCCAAGAGCGCGAAAAAGTTGCGCACAGATTCCTTGACGGACTCCAACCCGACCATCCCTTGCAACTTGGCCCAAGGTTTGCTGTTCAGCAACACCTGAGAAGGATCCGGCCCAATCAGATCTTCCTTCGCGAGGAGGAAGTCGTCGACTTGTTTTCCCTCTCGACGTTCTCTCTCGATCCGCTCGGCCTGGCGTTCCCGGATTTTGGCGAACGTGTTCTGGAGCGCACGGGCATTCCCGAACCCTGGCCGACCTCTGCCCCGACCTAACCGCTTCACGGCGACACGAGTGTACAGTCCGCTGATTCCATCCTCGACCTTCATCTGCCCCTTGTACCACTTGTAAACCAGATCCTCGAGCATCGACATTAGCTCCTGGTCGGTATAGTCAGCGAACGTGAGCTGATACGGCACTCGACTCGGTATTCCCGGGTTGTGTTCAAAGAACTTCTCCATCTCCTTGCTGTACCCTGCGATGATGAATACGAGCGTGCCGACCCTGTTCTCCATCTCCGTGAGGAGGAAATCCAGGACCTGTCTCCCGGACTGGTCGTGTTCGCTCACGAGTTGATAGGCCTCGTCGATGAAGATGGCCCCTCCACCGGCCTTGACTGTGTCATCGATCATCTTTTGGGCACCCTGTACGCCTTCGAAGGAGAGCTTGGAACCGGATGTCTCGGCGAATGCATTCCCCGGGAGTGCCTTGACTGACTCGAGGAATTGAGCATATAGCCTCGCGACGGTAGTCTTCCCTAGAAAGGTGTAGACATAAGGTCAATTCTCTGTGTATTCAAGCGAGCAATGAGATGTAGCACCTGTCCCTGGATTGCCGAGCAAGGCGAGATTGATGCGCTCCCTGTTGATGGGCACGCCTTGGCGGTGCATGGTGTCGAGGCTTGCTTTGATTCGCAAGATCTGTTCTTTGACCTGTTCAAGCCCGGTCATGTCCATGATCTTGTCGATGGCGTCGTTCTGCACCCCATCCACGCGTTTTTGGTTTTCCCACTTGTCTCTTGCAGGGGACAGGAGCTTGGGACGCGGCGGGGGAGGAGGCGCATTTGGCACGGATTGGGGCGCAGAACTGCTGGCAGCAGCTCCTTTAGATGGATGGAGAACCGCAACCTTGGGTTTTGCAGCTGCCTTTTTCATCGCCTCCTCGGCGTCCCGTATCTTTTCCTTCAAGTCCTCGATCGCTTTCTCCTTTTGCTTGATCTCTTCCTCCCTGTCTTTTCGCACCTGGATGTCGTCGAACGTCTCCTGCTGGTACTGCAACCTGGCCTCGAGTTCCGTCATCCTCGCGTCGTAGTTGTGTTTCGCTCTATCGCGTGCCTCCTGCGCCCTCATGTCCAGCTCAGCCTGCTTCTCGAGGCGTTTGGCCACAAGGTCGCATGCAGCGCAGCTCGCGGGACGTCCTTGATGACACTTCCAAGACATGATATGCACATTGACAGGGCACTTCTCCGTATACAGGTGCTTGCACAGCATGGTGGAATGAACGTCAGGCTTGCCGGGAGCCAATCGCAACGGATGACATCTCCATAGACAGGAATGCACCTGGCAGTTCAACAGTGCACCACTGTCAAGGTAGTAAGTCGGCAAAACCGTGGCGGCGAGAGAGAGAAGTTGAAGACACTGACCAAAGTTCAGTGCATCCGCCGTCGGGCGCTTGATACTCAAAGTCTTCCGGCTTCGCGAGCGTCGCCTTCCTCGAGGGATGATTCTCACACTTGATTGGAAACCCGTCGTAGACATAACTCCCCTTGTCCAGCATCGCGAAGAACTTGTCCCAAAGGCCAGTGCCTCTCTTGGACTTCAGGAATGTGTGTGAATTTCCGATCAGAATCAGCCCGTCCCGCGCGCGCGAGAGTAGGACGTTGAGACGCTCAGGCGAACTCATGAATCCGATGGTGTTTTCTGGATTCGACCGTGTGAGACTCGCGATGACGATCCTGCTCTCCTCCCCCTGGTAGTTATCTGCGACACCAGTGAGACGTCGTATTGCACGACGTCATGTGAAAAGTCCTTACCGATGGTCGCCAGCCGTACCCCAGGCTGGTGCACCTTGATAGCCACCGAGCCCGATTGACTCAGCAATCCAGCCCTTTGCAGGTCGCCAGCATCTAAATCGCCCAAAACGGGGTCGTGTTCGTTCCTCAACGCCTCACGGAGCTTGAACAGTTGACCTAAATATGGTGTCAGGACGACCATTTCCGCATTCTTATATCCTTGTTGTTTAAGGTAGCGCACGATCTTGAGGACCATTTCAGCCTCGTACGTGTTCTGCTTCGACGACGTGGCCCCGGCGTCTTTGTGATCTGTGATTCGCGCTTCTTCGTCCTCGGGATGCGCGTGGTTGATGAAGATGATGTTGGACTGGACACCACGGATGTCGGGTCTGTCTTGCGTACTCGGGTGATCAATCAGCTCGGGATACGTCAACTCCCGGATGAACGCAGAGATCTCGGGACGCATACGGTGCTGCGTCGTCAGCGTTTGATGCGGGAACTCCTTCAGCACGAGGCGTTCAAAGAGGGATCTATTCAGATCGAACCCCTCCCCTTTCTCCACCGTCAGCTGATAATTGTTCACCTTTGGTCGAAGCTGCCTACGACGGGAGTGAGCATCCGGCATATGAGTGTGCTGCATGAAACTGATCCGTACTTGTGGTCACCAATGAGGATCATCTGCTGTGTCTTTGCGCCCATCGCCGTCAGGATATGGCTCTCCAAGATTTCGCCGGCTTCTTCCACGAGCAACACATCCGGACTGACTGCAGCAAGATCCTCGGCATATTTGGCTGCCCCAGTGGTCGTACATCCAATGATCCTCTTCCGCTTCAGGATCGCCACCGTAGATTCTCTGAACCTGCGAGCCAGCTCGTCTTGAACGTTGTTGTAGTCCCTGCCGACGTTACACATATCCGCAACGTGTTCCTTGGTGATCGCACTTCTCCACTTGGCGAGTAACGCTTGACGAGACGGGAAATTCATGTTCCAGATGGCCGTCGCAGCACATACGTTGGGGTGACTCTTGAGCGTACCGGCATCCCGCCCACTCGACCATTGCGATATGAGATAATCCGGCCTTAGAGGCCTCTCCCTTCTGTTCCCAGTCCGCGATCTATCGGCCGTTAACGGAACCTGGAACGCATCCCAGTAATCTGGATCTTCGAACTCTATGTGCGTGAGTATGTCGTCGAACTTGATTGTCTGATCAGGTTTTGCGAGCGCTCGGAAGGCGTCGTTCAAGCGGTCCTCTAGAAAGCCGGAACTGGTCTTTGCCTGCTGTTCAAGAGTCCACTCCGCCCTAGTGACCGCGTGCTTGATGCGTTCCTGGGACTGCAGAGAGAGGTGCTGTACGCTCGCACTCGCACGTCCGCCGATACGGACGATCGAGCCGGTAGCGATGCCGATGCCAATGAGATCTTCAAGGAACTGGTCGAGGGCATGATTGGTGTAACACACGACGAGGATCGTTTGAGACGTGTGATCGTGGATGGCTTTAGCCAGAAGGGCGCCAATAAGAGACTTGCCCGTACCTGTTATGCACAAGCAGATCAGGATGTGCGCAATACGAGGGAATGGCTAAAGACGGTTGAAAAAAGTAACCGTATGCACCTGGGGGCCCTTGGATCAGCGCTACGCGCTGGTGAAGTCCAGCAAGCAGAGAGTTGGCTTGGGAGTTATCGAGTTGGACTGATTTAGACAGTGAAAGAATACTTTGAAGGTCCACGGAAGGATTCATCGAGAGTGCCTCCACAACCGCGTCAACTGGTGTAGAAGGGGATTGAATCACCTGCCCCTCATTCCAGAACAGCAACTCCTCCGACAGGGGAACGAGCTGCATATTTTTGAGTGCTTTGAGAACAGGCTCGTATGCGAATAAGGAAGTATCGATCTGAAGCAACTGGATATGCTTCGCAACGCGTAAGTGGAGAAGGGCTTTCGAAGTGCTGGCTTCGCCCTCTAGCTGAAGGACGATCTCTGGAGGGTTCCTGGCAAGTAAATCCTCCACTCGCAGAACAGTGGCAAAAGAAGCGATTTGTTCATCTACGATAATGCATGCGAGCGATTGATTTCGCAAGATCTTGAATCCAACAGAATCTTCCGAAAGGAACTTTTTCCTACCATCGACTTCCTTCAACCTCCGAAACTGTGGGAAGTCATGGTGACATCGAAAGACGAGTCCCCAACGAGATGATCTATCTGACGAGCCAGTGTACACATTGGCTATGGAGAGCCCATTGATGTGAAGGCCACGGTGTCGCCCAGGCTTCCTTTTCAGTGCAATTTGAAGCTCTTCACGCATTTCATACATCATATCTTCCCGGAGCATGCGAAATGTGTTGTCTAGATAATCTGCGACGCGACTGTCGGACCCCTCTGGATCGTCCAAGAGAGCAGCGGGCCGGATGAAAGGGAGATCTTTACTGAGAATTTCATCTGCTGTAGGGAGGATGGCGATGTCACGAAAATTTGCAAAGTCGTTATCATGCCTGCCTCCCGGGCCACCAGGACCGCTGGGAGTACTGCCAGAGGCAAAGGCGGCGAGGATGTGTTTGATGTGATGGGCAATCTCCCGCATTTCGTATTCGGGAGATTCAAATAGCCTGTTGAAGACAGATGGCTGGGAGGCAAGCTGTCTATACGGGGCAGCATCTCTGTCCTTGAGAGAAATCAGCCTATCCAACAGCTTTGCGAAAACAAGCTGAGCTTTCTCCGTCAACGTCCCGCCCTCGAATTCCCGCGCAAATGCTGACCAGAAGATGGGAGGGTCCACGATAGTGAACAAGGTGTGATCTAGTACGCCTCCGCCAAGGTGTTCGGCGCGTAGTAAGTATTCGAGGGTGCTGGTAGCAAGGCCATTGAAGAACGACGGAGAGAGATCAAACCGCATTGCCTCTCTAATGGAATGTAGCCCCTTTGAAGTCGAAACAAGACTATCCACACATTTCGCGGGGTCCTCCTGGGCACACAACCCTTCGAGGAAGAGGCGAGAGTTACGCGGGTCTATGGGGACTCTGCCGTATATGATATCGTTGAAGCGTCTGTTAAGTTGGTTGATACGAGCTTGGCTCATCTCGCATAGGCGAAAGAGAGGTTATCCAAAGCGATGTGGCGGCGCGGATCGTGGAGTGCCAGAGCACAGGAAGCCGGATATGTAGTGGGAAATGTTTACTTGGGGTCACTGGCGGGGTCAACGCGGCTCCGGGTCCGCGTTGAGGGTATCTCCCATGTACTGTGTATCGTTACTAGCTATGTGCCCCCACACCCACACAAGCCCCACACACATGCACATCGTCTCGAGCATATCGCTTGCGACTGCCCTTGTGTGTGTCGGGTGTCGTTGTGCGGACTGTCCTGGGTCGCAAGAAACACTGGTGTAACGATCTCAGAGTCTCCCAGGAGTCTCACTGGTTAAACCCCAGGTCGATTTCGAGAAGACTGACTACGCTACAAACCAGGTCGGACTTATATACGTAGTCGGGTAGGCTAGTCAAATGAGCTGTCAACGAACGAGGGGATTGGGAACGGGGGGGTATCACGAGGGAGATCGCTTATCGAGTATCGCTGTGTCACGTGGCTGTTACATCCGCCCCGCTTATGCCCACTCGATCTCGTCCAAACCCTCCATCGGTGCGTCGTCTTCATCCGGCATCCCTTCCTGCAGCCTAGACCACTCAACAAACTCTGTAACCTCGTCGTTTGGATACTCCATAGGATCAACGAGGTCAGCCTGGGGAGGAGGGCTGTGACGCTCTGGTGAGTAGTATTCTTCCTCCCTGCGCTGATTTCTCTTCCGCCCTCTTTCCCAGATACGACCATAACCTCTGGCACTACCCTTGGCGATCGACCCTTGACGATCAGTGGACCCAAAGTCATCAGTGCGCCAATTCTGAAGGGTACACTTTTGGTTGGCTCGGTTCTGACGGCGCTCCCTTGCATGCCTATCGATCCTCTCCTGCTGTGCAAACTGACGCTCGTCCAAGGCTTCGAGGAGGCAAGAAGTGCGGTCATTGGAAGTAGGTGGTGGGGTTGCGTCGGCCCCGAAGAAGGTGGAAGGAGGGGAGTCGGGGCGTAACATGGTGAGTGCACGTTCGTTGCTGTCATACAGCGTGAATTGGGTATAGACCCTAGGCTCCTCGTTCCAGGCCCGCGCGGACAGAAAGTACCCCATGGGGGCCGGGCCAATCCGTTCGGCTTCGACAAGGGTGCGCACGCGGCGACTGTAGTTTAGGTACTCCCAGAGGAGGCCCCGCGAGATGGTTTCAGTGATGTCGCTGGTCTCGTCCCAGAAGATAAACCTGTCACCATATATGGCGGAGACCCGGGAACGGGAGAGGTCGTCCTTGGTGGAAGGCTGTCTGGTGAGCTGTGAACTCATAGCAAACTCGAGCTCAAGCATGCTGCTTTTTATCTGTGGGTCATGGTCAGGTGGACTCCCCTGACCACGCGGTAAATTGTTAATGTTGTCCACGTCAAACAACTCGAAATATTCTGACAACTTGGTCAAGCCCTTAAGCTGTAGGTAGGGTAGCCAAGTGATTTCTCCGGTTGGCAAAAGGACCTCGAAGACAGCGTCATGTCCGCTTCCTGAGTAGGACAGGACACAATCAATGGCCCATTTGGGTTCAATTTCTCTGAAGTCGGCGACGTGCATCTCAGTATGTCCTGGAAAGAGTTGGTCGTCGTTTGGGGCATGAATCCTCAACAGGGAAGCATGAACTGAGCCAATAGCTCATGTTCCACCTACATATATGACCCATACATACATACAAAGCACATGTATAATGTCTGACAAGAGGTGCCTGCCTCACTGGACAATAAACACGGAAAAAAAGAAGGGAAGCATGAAACATGGGGAATATCTCCCTCTGTTCCAATCGATTCGGTAGGTCAAGTTCATACGAATTGTTACTGATGCTAGCATGGCGCCAGCTTCCAGGACACTCCCCTCGGCAAGGAGAGGTTCTTGGTGGACATATACACCAAGTCGTTGGTACCGAACAGTGAGGGCTGTTGTTTCCGATTGGCAGTTTGAATTTGTTTAACCCGTGCCTCCAGAATGGTGTCACGTGCAGTCATCACCCCCAATTTCAAATGCTGCGCACACTCGGGTATTCATCCCTTCGCGTGTGGTTCCAAACGAACGCTCTCAGGATCCGTCCCGAGTTCAGAAAGAACGGTGAGTACCCGGTAGTCTCGGATCCGGCGAGGTTGATGGCAAACCTAACCTAACCTAACCGTGGCTGTTACAACTGGTCAGCACCAGTGGAAGGGCGCCCGCTCCCCCTCGAGCTCAGGCTACGTGGTGGCTTTTAGGTTAGGGCTAATAAATTACGGTCATGCCGGCCACATCATCATCAGGCAGTCCCAATTCTCTCTGCGTTCATGATCAACTTATTCTTATTTTGAAGTTGTTCACCAGCACTAGCTCTGCGTTCAACCCATGGCCCGCAGACGTGTATGACCGTATGATCACGATTCGTCAAGGCCACGGGATTGTCAGCGTCTACCATGCGAGTCAACGCAAGCCATGTTTTCTCGCTCCTCCCCTACCGGTCGCCTTCGGCTCTCGACCAGCAGTTCCTTGTTCTGACCCATGTCCCGTGGCTCTCGCAGTGATAGTCAGTGACCGAGACTGGAATAGGAAGGCAGCGCGCTTGTGGCAGACCGTCCAAAGACGATCGCTGCCAATGCACTTCTCTCGGTGTACTATAAATTTGATCTCAAGCTTTACAGAAATCGATTTAACTGCGTCAAGTATGTAGTGGTGAAGTCTTCCATCCTTGTGTTCGAGCATGGAAGACGTGATTCACAACAAAAAACTTCAGTTGTCGGTTGATGTTGATGTTGGCCCACCGTTCTCGAGAACACTTGTCCACGAAAATTAGTTATCTTTCGATGAGATGGCATTCCTTGCTGAAACCATGTTCGAAGCCGGATCTGACATGGTATGTCAATTCTTTCATGGTCCCTTCTAAGAATGGACTAAATCGAAATGAACAGATTGTAAATGCAATGCTTGCAATGACCTTGGTGCAGCCTACTTTCCAGTTGCATAGTTGCGGGTCCAAGAGGGGTTGGACGAGGTCGCTGAAACAGATGAGTGTAAGTCTATATATCTTTCTGTTGGCTCCATGCTATTCTTATCATTTGACTTCAGTACCGGACCAGGGCGTGGAACGCGCTCACTAATTCTTCTTTTTCGTAGGCTGTGCACACCGTTCCACGAGAGACATAATCTGGGTATGACATTTTATTTTATGCAATGTGTCTCAAGATGATCGCAGAGCCTGTACTGTACCCCCACTGGAACGACAGTGGGAAACCAATGGTGTGGCCCTTTCTTCCTTAGATGGCTTGTGAAACAGGCAGGCTGAACTTGTGGACAAAACCAGGGCTATTAGCTCGCATTTCTCGATCCTGAAAATTTTAACCCTCAACACTGGATCGACCAAGACGGCCAGTGCTACCCATTTTGCTTTGACAGAAGGTGTCGTGTTCTCTCTTTTTCATTTGGGTTTTCTGCTGAACCTGTGCGTCACTGACGCTATTATCCTGTCTACTTTCGCGAAGAGTGTGCTCGAGAACGCACTTTGCTAACCGTTCAACATTCGTGGGGTT
>JBBPLV010001054.1:0-11920 GCA_038089975.1 Boletellus ananiceps | reverse complement strand
GAGGATAAAAAACCGAGGTGTTGTCAAGCAGGCGGCTTTCTGAGATTGGGCACGCTGGTGTGAACAAAACCATCGTAACCCTTGACCTTGTTGCTCTTTTCCGGGGACTGGAGGAAAATCCAAAGGCTAGCGGTAGTCGGGACGATAGTACCGTGCTACCACGCCGTAGCGGTGCTGCGCACAACGTTGCTTCGGCACCGGGCCGTCTTTCTCGTTCATTCACAAGAGACAAGGACCTGCCCCCTTTTTCGCGCGCGCGCGTCCTCGGCTGCCAAACTTGTTCAACGATGTTCCGGGGGCGTTATGAATCCCATCTTTGCCCCTCGACTGGGACAATTTCACGAGGTACTCTGAATTGGCACTGCATTGGGGAGTCGGTACGGGCTTGGCACAGCTCGATACTCCCAAGGAAGACGGTCCCATCGGTGAGCTGTACCTTGGTGGGCAAGTCTGGGCCGTAATCAAAGGGCGCTCGCCAATCCGGGTGTCGTCGTTATCGCGCTGAGAAATTCCAATGCATTTCCAAACACCACGCACCCAGCGACGCGTCGAACGCACTGTCCGAGTCGAGATGAGACTCCTCGCAACGGACGTGCCAAATCATCGAGGGGAGCCTGCTCGGCTACGCACAGCCAGCACTTTCTCTTTTCCGAAAAATAAAAAACTGCGCATGTTGCCCTTGTTGTTCGGTTTCTAGTACGTCTGGAGCGTGGCTAGTTCGGACGGAGTGGGACTTGCATAGTTCCGGAGATTAGGGGGACCCTACTTCCTGATCGCACCACCCGACAGATGGGTTAGCCGATCGTCGATCGGTATGAGTCTCTTGGCCCTTCTGGTACCGACATCACGCCTCACGACAAGTACTGGCAGTCCGCAGTCGCTTCGTCGTCAGCCTGCGGTCTGCTTGCCTGCTGACGATCCCCAACGACTGGGAGGCAAGTGACGACTCGCATGCCAGTGAGTGACCCAATGATGATTCCTGGTCACTATGCATCCGATGATCGACTCCGCAAGCCTGTTCTCATTCCTGCACGGTTCGCGGCTCCGGATCTGATGAACGAGACGTTTTCACATGTTATCACTTGGTTTAGTCCGGGTCTTGACAACGCGCCATTGCGATAGATTTTGGTCTGCGCTTACCTATTCCCTTGGAATAGCAACGGGGTTCGGGAAATGATATTCAAAACGGGGGGGTTTTTTTTTTTTCAGAAACAAGGTCAGAAAATACAGCGCACTGGATACCGTCGATAGTCCGTGTCAGAAAAAAGAAAGAAGGCAAGAAGGCTGCGAATACAGCAACGGAGAGACAACACATTCAAGAAACAAACAAGTACAAGGTCCGTTTACGCTTCGACTGGCGTTTCCATGGTCCATCTATCGTTCGTCAAATTCTAAAGTGATCTGTCCCACGAAAAAGTATCGTCAAGATTGAGCATGTCCTACGGCAGAGGTTCGGTTGGGAAAGAACCCACCCTGCCTGTGGCGTAAAAAAAAAAAGAGTATCTGCGCGCGTACGACGTCAGGTTGTAGTCTCAGACTCAGTTGGTGGCAGGGTAGTTCGTGGGACTAGCTCCGCCAGGGAAAGGGAAGCCCGAGGGGAACTGACCCCCAGGGAAGTTCGTGGGACTGGCCCCGCCCGGGAAGCCTGAAGGGAATTGGCCCTCTGGGAAGTTGCTAGGACTAGCCCCGCCAGGGAAAGGGAAGCCCGAGGGGAACTGACCCCCGGGGAAGTTGCTGGGACTGGCCCCACCCGGGAAGCCCGAAGGGAATTGGCCCCCTGGGAAGTTGCTGGGACTGGCCCCGCCTGGAAAACCTGAAGGGAATACACCGCCAGGGAATGTTGTTTGGGAGCTGGGACTAGCTCCGCTGGGGAATGGGTAGCCCGAAGGGAATTGGCCACCAGGGAGGGTTGTGGGGGAACTGGGACTGGCTCCGCTGGGGAAAGGAACGCCTGAGGAGAGTTCACCGCCAGGGAAGGTCGTTGGGGAACTGGGACTAGCTCCGCTGGAGAATGGGTAGCCCGAAGGGAACTGACCCCCAGGGAAGGTCGTCGGGGCACTGGGACTAGCTCCGCTGGAAAATGGGTAGCCCGAAGGGAACTGGCCGCCAGGGAAAGTCGATGGAGAGCTGGGACTGGCCCCGCTAGAGAATGGGTAGCCTGAAGGGAATTGGCCGCCAGGGAAAGTCGATGGGGAGCTGGGGCTGGCCCCGCTGGAGAATGGGTAGCCTGAAGGGAACTGGCCGCCTGGGAAAGTCGATGGAGAGCTGGGACTGGCCCCGCTGGAGAATGGGTAGCCTGAAGGGAACTGGCCGCCAGGGAAAGTCGACGGAGAGCTGGGACTAGCTCCGCTGGGGTAAGGGAAGCCCGAAGCCCCGACGGGAGCCCCAGAATGATGCGAATGACCGCCAACCGGGGTGTTACTCGGGACAGGAGAACTCAAAGTCCCTGCAGGAATGTTCGAAGGATGAGGGATGGCGCCACCGGGGGTGGTGTTGGGTTCACCTCCACCACCGCCCTCGTTACCAGCCGCTCCGGTATCGCGACGAGCAATATCTGGAATGACACCAGCAGCGACAATGCTGATGAATGTCAATGCGACAAGCGATGAAGTGATGCGCATGACGGTCGAAAGGGGGAGTTGGTGTGAAGATCGAAGACGGGGCTCTGGTGGGAGGAAACTCGACTGAAGACCAAGACAGAATAACTTGGAGGTTGTCTCTCGCCGCGTCCGAGTTCTTATACGTCCTGGGAGGTGACACGAGCCATGCAGTGAGATTAAATCAGCCTAATCGGCGACGGAAAACAAAAAAGGAGCGGGGCCGCAGTCGTGTTTTTGCCGCCATACCGTGATTTTACTTGGCAGCGCTGATGATAGGGTAGACCATCGCCATCCGCAGATGTTTTCATTGCTTTACTGTTTCTGATATCGAACCGGGCCATTGCCGTCCACATGCAGCCGTACATCGCTGATTCGACTCTACCATCGCGTGAGAGATTATGTAACGCACTGGTACCATTTGAGGCTTTGGGTTACCACGACATCTTGGCGTGCGGTGCATACATGCTATTTAGAGTTCCAACACAACACAACAGAGGATGGCTGCGGTGGCTGCTGCCGTCCAGAAACAGGGAATGAGCGGTCCTCAGGGCGAACAACGTGCATGCCTGACGTACGAAGTTGGGTCTGACGGGCCTACGGGCCGCCCGTGGTGACGGATTGAGCTGTACTGCGCACTGCGCACGGTGCTTGTCCAGCACGCTGTAAATTAGTTACCGTCGTGCTTCAGGGCTGGATGCATAAGCAAGTGCTTGAAGTCTTGTCCCATGAGTGTCGGCTATAATCTTCTGACTATCCGCTGCGCTGCATTGTCGCCCGTTTCCTAGAAACGAACGGGATACACAGAGTAAAAAGGCATGTGACCGGAACGTCGGAACTCGTAAATGTTCCTTTTAACAGAATGCGCCGTCACCGTCTCTCTGCGGCTCAGACGGCGATGCCACACTCAAAGACTGGACAGAGGTGACTCGGCCGACAATGCTGCCATCGCAAATCTCGAACGAGCCTCTACTCGGATCCAGAAGCAATGGAAGTTCGGCGCGGCCCGACAGATCATGCCAGTCCGATCGGTCCAGGAGTGAGACGCGGGGCTTGAGCTGCAAAGTTGGGCCCATGATATCGGCTCAGCGTCTCCAGTGCTTCAGGTCGTCCCCTTGAATCATAAAGGACACCGTAGAGTCGCATGTCAGCAGTCATGTTTACCATTTGGCCAGGGTTGACGGACTTGCCACTCAAATCAACTTCCGCGATGGTTAGCTACTACCATGCAGTACGATCAACCTATCTCGATGACTTGATGTATTTCCCTCACATTACTTGAGATAGGTGGCATAAGGTTCGATTTCGGCCGCGACGACATTGAGATCATAGATGACGCGTATCTGATCATGCGAAATTCATAAGTGCCCCAACTGGCAGGGATGCTGCGCACGTACAGTGCTGCGCGCTGCGGATGCCGATATCATGTCATGACCAATGAGAAATCCCTCTCGTGCGTGACGTTGATGGATAGTCGTGAGCAACTCTGGCCCGGCCCCCGCCCGTGGTCTCGTCGCAATCCCAGTCGGCTGCACTCCTCCGCGCCTTCTCTGATCTTCATTACGCAGACGTTGCTCCAGCCAGAGCCGCACCGGCGGGCACATGAATGTCATCACTGTGACCTTTCTCCCCAATCCATTGCGTGCGTTTATTCTCTACGTGCTACCTGACATGGGTGCATAGATCGTGCAGGACAATAGACATGAAATCTATCGTTTTTTATATGTTACCGCAAGCGTATATCATTATGGGGATCATCCATACGACCTCGACAGTGGCATCAGTTGTCCAACAACGAGGTCAGTGCAGCAAAGTGCAATGATGATCAGTGATACCAACGTGTCGGCGACTTGAATTCACATGCGGCATTCAATATCCCAGCGCTCGGGCGGTACGGGATCCTTGCTGTGATCATCGCGCCGCGGCCGCCGTACTCTTTACCCGAGCACCACGGCCGCCAATTGATCGAGGTCCCTGCCCGATGTGATCCAATGATGGTGGTCATGCATCACGATCGTGCGCTGTCCTGAACACGCGTCAGACGATGTACATGCAGAAACCTACGCGGTGCGATCTCCGGGCTCCTCCTCGTCAACGACCGTCTCTCGCCACCTGTTCCTGCTTCCCGACACACCACGCGTCTCTCTCGCTGACAAGTACACCCAGATGACTCGATCGGCTGCATGGAGGAGGTCGCAAGGGATTCCAAATTTCCATGGTTGTCCACCCCTTGCCTCTTGCCCCACTGCGCCTCGAGTTTCACCCCCGGACAAAACACTGATAAGCTGGGCGATTATGATCGCTGTGTGAGTTGTTTGTCGCCGACGCCGAGATCGTTGGTATTGCATGCGCGGTCGTGTAGAGCTGAACGAAAAGTATTGATCGAGTTCGTGCTTCTCTCGTCCTTTTTCCAAACTCTCATCCACCGGTGCTAATTCATCAACCTGAAACGTGCGTCGTATGATGCTCGGTGCAAGCCAAGTTGGAACGAGTTGGACGTCGAACGCTGACAGCACGATGCCTGTAATGCCAAAAATTTCCATACATATGCGTACATTACATTGAAAACACATCAGACAAACCTCGCATCGTGAACACGATCCCGCGGTTCACAAGAAAATGGACCAAGGGGAATCGACTATAATCAAGACAACCAGACAGCAAAAACTCTAAATGGGGGTTCATCAGAAGTCTAAGTGCACAACACAAGAGATGGAAATGGATGGCATAGCGTTGGATGACAGTCGTGTGCGGTCGGATGCAGTAGTACACCAGGGAGACAAAAACGAGACCAGGGAAACAAGAAGCAACCCATGAGCATTGATCGGTCCAGGGGGAGCCGCGGCACAGAGGACAGAGGGGCACCGGGCGAGAGAGAAATGGGGAATAAAATCGGTATAGAGAAAGGAATGGAATCCGGGATGGCACGGCCCCCTCGCATGTGGTCAATACCATCGTGGTAACTTCCCCGGACTGGCCACATTCGGGCTCTCGTACAACAGTCCCCGTCGGTCATATAACCCTGCGGGGCTCTCTTGCGCAGCCTTCGCGCCCAGCCTCGCAAACTCCTCCTCCAGCAATGCCCCGGGATCATGCGGATCAAAGATCCTTGATCCAGGTGTGCGGAAGGGCGAGTCCGTAGTTGAGCCTGGGGCGGGAAAGACGAGTTTCTTAGGGGTAACAGGTGGGAAGTGGATGGGTAGCGTATCTCTATCTCGGTCGCGATGATGAGACCGTTTGCGTGAAGGGGTACGAACGTTCTCGGTGTCGAACACGGCTGGGTTTATACCGTCGTCCGGATTAAATGACATATGTGGAGGATCGAGGTTGGTCTTAAAGTGTGCCAGATTAGCATTGGGCGTCATATGGAGGCCTTTGTGAGACAAGGGCGTGCGCGTTGGAGAAAGATTTGCGCTGTTGGTCGCAATGTGGTTGCGGGGAGGCGTGCTGGGCCGCAGTGGTGGTGTCGACGGGCGAGGATGGGAACCGATCACCGTTATTGATGTGGGTTCTGGAACAAGGGCAGGAAGAGGCGGAAGTTGATGATTGGCTTGCTTTTTTCGGGGTCTTGTGCGCCGGTCAAGAGTCGGGGATGCCGGTATAGGTGGGAGAGTACGCGATTTCTGGAACAGTGTTACTATGGACGAAAAATTCACGAGGAAACACACCTTTGGGGGTGTCTTCTGAGGCGTAACGTTCTCCTCCTCCTTGCCCTTGCTAGCCCGAGGCTCTTTGAGTGGCGCGGTACCAAGCACGGGAGGTGAGGTTGCGTCAACGTGCGCATCCGCGGTGTCGGTCTGCGGGTGGTCGTCCGAGGGAAGTTGCGGGCTGGAGGAGGAACCATTGTTTGGGATTAACTCGGGGAGAGATGAGGAAGGGGGTACAGGCGACGCCTGGGACTCGTTCGCATTAGCTACAGATGAAGAGGGAAGGGAAGGGTCGCCGGATGTGATGCGAGCATAGTGGGAACTAGGAGGAAGTGGGGGGAATATAACTTCTGCTGGGAGTTGCCCGTGCTGCTCGTAATACGGCTGATGGTGAGTAGATGGATATGGTGGGAAAACGGGTAGGAAATGGGCAGCAGGAACAAGCGGCGGCAACATGGAACCCTGGAACAGAGGAGCCAAAGTTGGCACAGTAGGTGAACTCGTGCCAGTGGAGGAAGCAAATTCCTTCTTTGGACGTTTTGCTTTTCGTCCCGGTGCAGTATCCTCTGCGGGACGCTTCTTCGGTGGCGCCTTCTTCGCCGCTGCGGCCTGTTTGTATTCAGCGCAGAACTCTTTCCTGAAGTTCCCGTTGGCAAAACATTCAAGATCACAATCCCAGATCGCCCACTGGGTCCGACCAAGGCTGCGATCGCGCGGTACTTTGCGAAAACAGACCGTTGTGGAGAGGACGTGACGTATGGAGTTCATCCATGTAGTTTCGTTCCTCTGAAAGTATGGGTAAACGATGGTAATCCAGTCGTAAATCTCTTGCAGCGTGAGCCTGTGATCAGGAGACGAGAGAATTCCCTGACCAATAAGGGCGGCGTAGGAAAGCTCTGGTTTTCTCTTTGAATAAGGGCCGGGAGGGAGTTCGTATGGTAGTCTGTCGTATTCATCTTCATCTGGGAGAGGACCCATTGGGCCTGGTGACGATACAATATTAACGATGCGCTTCGTGGAGGGTGTCGCAAAGGGAGAAGAACGTGGGGGAGAAGAGGAAGGGAGGGGTGACTTGTAGTAGTTGTTGCGACGTGGAGTCAAGGGATCCGCGTCCTGTGATACGGAATGAATTTGAGCAGACACGCTTCCAGTGCGAGAACGCGTCGGAGTGGGGGAGAGGGGCCGAGCAAAGGAAGTCTATGAAGAGATCAATATGGGAAAATGAGAGGGGAGAGAGAGAGAAAGCAACCTTGTGACGCGAAGGAGGTTCTATAGAGTCATAATCTCTGTAGTACTTTTTATGATGGGGCGTGGCAGGGGGAACTGAAACGGTGTTATTTTGAAGCGCATCCTACAAGAGAATATATCATCAACGGGGACGCGACGGTGGACATGGCAGACCTGTAAAACGATACTGCTCGAAGAATCTGACTGATCTGAGTCCGGGACGCGTCGCGAATCGCGTGATTGCATGAAAGCATCAAGGCTGAAGGAGACGCGGACGGGCGATGGCGAAGGGGGGGGACGATCTTTAACCTTTGCCTTCTTTTCGCGTTTCGCCTGGCGATTCTTGCGCTCGAGGATCATTTCCATACTATCCATCTGCCTGAGGGGCATCGGAAGCTCGACGGGCTCCGATTTCACGGGCGTGGACGGAGGCGGTGTCTGGGAGTGAGCTGACAGGTTTGGGCGAGGAGCAGCGCGCGTCCCGGAGGATCCACGGGCTGTACTCGTATGTTCTGGTGGATCCGTAGAAAATGTTTGTGCTGCGCTGGCGTCGTGCTGAGTGAGGAATTGGCGCATCTGGTCGCTGTGTCGTAGGAGGTCGTCTCTGGTGAGTCCTATCGACTGCAACACCTGAGATATGGGCGAAGTGGGTTTCACAACCATCGTACACGAAAAAGAACGAGAGCGAAAAGAAAGAAAAGGACGCGCGCCTGTCGTCGCTGTCGAGGTCGACGAGGAAAAGAGGAAGCTGTCACGCTCTGGCTCTGCGGAGGTGTCACACATGGTCACATATCTCTTGAGCGTTGGCAGTCATGGTGTATCATAATCTCAAAAGTCAGTTCGTCCAACATCCCGTCCGCGTCGCTGCTCACAGTCCGGGGCAGCCCTAATCAAAGGAATACGAGCATGCAAGGTCTGCGCTCGTTGTTGTTGTCGCTGATCACACCTTTGACCCCACTCAGACCGTCGCAGACGAACGCACACTCGTCCAGCAAGAGTCTGCAGCCATCCGGGCTTCTTTCAGAGAGGAGGACTCGTATGCTCGCCATCACAATATCGCAAAGCTTCTCTATATACACATGCTCGGTTCACCTGCTCACTTTGGCCAGATCGAATGTCTCAAGCTTGTCGCGAGCCCACGTTTCACCGATAAGCGACTTGGGTACCTTGGTATCATGCTCCTTCTCGACGAGAACCAAGAGGTACTCACACTCGTCACAAACTCACTCAAAAAGTCTGCCCATTCAATCCCTCTCTGCCCTATCTCGTTCTCTGACTTGCCAGCAGTGATCTAAACCACTCGAACATGTATGTAGTGGGCCTCGGATTGTGCACATTCGCGAATATAGCATCCGAAGAGATGTCTCGTGATCTTGCAAACGAGGTAGAGAAACTGCTTGGCTCGAGTAACACCTACATTCGCAAAAAGGTACGATCCGTATCTCGTTCTATTGGTCTTTTCACTCATACTTTACTCTCAGGCTGCTCTCTGTGCCCTAAGAATCATAAAAAAGGTCCCTGACCTTACCGATCACTTCATCGGGCAGGGCAAGAACCTTCTGACGGATCGTAACCATGGTGTGCTGCTTGCCGCCATCACCCTTGTTTCCGAAATGTGTCAGCAAGACGAGAACTGCTTGAACGAATTCAGAAATGTCTGTCCAAATATCTTGTCGCTTGACTCACCCTCATCTCCGATTCACTCAGGCTGTTCCGCTGCTTGTCCGTCATATGAAGGCCTTGGTCACGACCGGATACAGCCCAGAACACGATGTATCTGGTATAACCGACCCATTCTTGCAGGTGAAGGTCCTCCGGCTGCTCCGTTTCCTCGGACAGGGCGATGCCCGAGCAAGCGAAACCATGAACGACATCCTTGCCCAAGTATGCCACATCCTTCCAGTTCCTCTTGCCATTTTCTCAATTATCTAGGTTGCTACGAATACAGACTCTACGAAGAATGTTGGGAACTCGATTCTCTACGAAACCGTCCTCACTGTCCTCGATATTGAAGCAGACAGTGGCCTCCGCGTCATGGCCATTAACATCCTTGGTAAATTCCTCAGTAATCGTGATAACAACATTCGGTATCAACTACCATCATTGCTCGACAATTTCGTCTGATTTACGGTCCTTGTAGGTATGTGGCCCTCAACACTCTTAACAAAGTTGTCTCTATAGACACGAGTGCTGTGCAACGCCACCGCAACATCATTCTTGATTGCCTCCGTGATGGTGATATTTCAATACGACGCCGCGCGCTTGAACTCTCGTATGCGCTCATTAACGAGCAAAACGTCCGCGTGCTTGTTCGCGAGCTCCTTGCCTTCCTCGAAGTCGCCGATGACGAATTCAAGACCGGGATGACCACTCAGATCTCGCTCGCTGCCGAACGATTTGCTCCCAACAAGCGATGGCACATCGATACTGTATTAAGATCGTTGAAGCTCGTGAGTACCCGCGTACTTACAAAGGGCACCAGACACCGACAGTTACTAGGCCGGAAATTTTGTCCGGGAAGAGATACTATCAGCATTTATCCGACTCGTTGCACACACTCCTGAGTTGCAAGCCTACACTGCATCCAAACTGTACACTGCTCTCCAAGCCGACCTCTCACAGGAATCACTTACTCTTGCTGCAGTGTGGGTCATTGGTGAATATAGTGAAGTTCTTCTCGAAAGTGGTATTATCGATGAAGAGCAACCCAAAACCGTGAACGCCGATACTTGTTAGTGATGTCACTGCGCTCAACTGTGTCCTTTTGCAGGCAACTGACAAGAACATCCTTGACCTCTTGCTCTCTGCACTCGATTCCCCTTATACCAACCACCTCATCCGCCAATTTGTCCTCGGTGCGATCACAAAGATGGCCTCCCGCCATACCACCACTGCACCTGAGCAAGCACGGGTTACGGACGTACTTGCTCAGTATTCGACGAATCCAGAGCTTGAGTTGCAGCAACGTGCTGTGGAGTTTGCAAGCCTCTTTACACTGGGTGATCTTAAAGTCGGCGTACTTGAGCGAATGCCACCACCAGAACTCAAAGCGACTGTTCTGGGAGTTGGTACGTCTTTTAGCACCTAGGCCTCGGTCATACAGTAACATCTTTAATAGTCAGCGAAAACAAACCGGTCGGTCCTACAAAGGGTGGAAAGGAGGTACGTTTGCTTCGTCACTGCGTGGCTGCGCGTTCACACAACACACTAGGGTGACCTCCTCGGAGACGATATTGCTTCTCCTGCTCCCCAGTTCAGTGGACAAGTGGTGCAAAACAGCCAAGATCTTCTTGCCGAGATCTTTGGTACCGGTGCGCCCACCAGCGCCTCCACCTCACCGCAGCCAGCATCTTCTATCTCGCCACAGCCACAGAAGAACAGCATACAGGACATTCTTGGACTTTTTGACGCTTCTCCAGCCCCTGCATCCCCAGCGGCAGCACCCGGTCCATCGACATTGTCAACAGCGTTCTCACCATCTCAAACACAAGTACAAGAGCCCGTACAAAGCCGGACACCACCAGCACAGCAGCAACCGTCTGCAGCACCTCGGTTAACGTCATACACTGCGTACGAGAGGAACGAACTCAAGATCACGTTGACGCCTCAGGTGTCCGCTGCACGGCCAGGTGTCATAAACATCATGGCACGTTTTCAAGTGTCAGGGACGAATATAGTAACAGGTTTGCATTTCCAGGCTGCTGTCCCAAAGGTCTGCTCAGAGTTGATGTTGCTCGACTGAGACTGACCGAGGTTCTTGGAATACAGTCACAGCAGCTGCAGATGCTCCCCATGTCGAATCCGGATGTGCGGCCTGGGGCTACAGAAACACAGCAGATGCGTGTAGTCGCTCCTCCTGGAGTAAGTTAGATTGATACACACCTTGACGATAATCTGATGCGTGCTTGACAAAGTCGAATGTACGACTACGGTTACGAGTGGCATATACGCTTGTCGGCCAAGCAATACAGGATCAGGTCGATTTCTCGGGATTCCCTCCCGGGCTGACTGGGTCTGCGTGATGGGCGGGTGTCCTGCGGATGTCGATGTGAATCACGAGGACTTACATTGTCATGAGATCTACACGAATACTGATAATCGACTTTTTTTCTTGTCTCTGGTGGCTATGCTTTTGCTTGTTACCTGACTTGGGTGAATTAGCCCCTGTCAGCCCACGCTCAGCGTCGTCAGCCTCTCGTGTATCCCGCTGGCCTAACGGCGCCTTCTTTAAGCCTCTCGACCTGGCCCTCAAATTTTTTATACCTGGCTATCCGTGCCAACTCATCTTCCAGACATGTCCGATGAGGAATACCCGAGGCTACCACGCAAGCACCACGGTGAGGACGACCCTAAGATGATAGGGCTCTGGAAAGTGGGCAGAACGATCGGCAAAGGCAGCTCAGGTATGTCCCTCCACCCGTCCCCCACCTCAACCGCGCGCAATACCCA